>JANBQS010000168.1:0-29630 GCA_027577415.1 Coemansia sp. RSA 922 | reverse complement strand
TGGCGCTCCAAGATCTCCAGCAGCGAGACGCCAGACTGCACGGGCAGGATGGACAGCCACTTGCGCTTGGTCTCGAGGAACAGCCGATGGAGCTTCGCCGCCCGCTCAGCCTTGGCATGTACAGCCTCCTTGGCCGTGGGCTGGTGCCGCAAAAGGCCGCCGCTGCTGTAAGTCGCCTGGCTAGCGCTGATGGCAGCATCGCTAAGGATCTGCGACGCCGAGAGTGCCGACGTCGACGCGCTACCCGACATGATAGTAATGGCGTCATCGGCGAACCGGTCCGCCAGGTCCAGCTGAATCTCGTAGCGTGCATACGGGTCAGCACGCGACCGCGGAGCCGAGCCCAGGTCCTGCAGAACCACACGCAGCGGATCGTCCAGCACCAGCATCCGACCGCCATCGGCGCCAGCAGGGCGCTCCACAAGGACAGTGCCTTGAGGAATAGCGTCAGCCAGGTCAGCGTCCTCCTCGTCGGCGTCGTCCTCTGCCTGATGAACACCACCGTTGGCGCCACCCATAGCAACGTCGCCAGCCCTCTTGTCCTCCTCGTGCTTACGGCGACGCTCAATAATGCCCATGACGGCGTCGTAGGACCCAAAGCGCTGCTTGATCTGCTCGGGGATAGGCGGGGCAATGTAGTCCAGATTGGCCTCGAGGGCCTGGTGGATGGTCTGGATCTCAGCAATGCTCATCAGGATACTGGGCTTGGTCAGCGTAGCCAGATCAGTAAACTCGTCGACCTGGAAGTGAACCTCAGGGTCGACGACGTCAGTGACCTCGAACGTGTACTGCAGGAACTTGGCCGACGTGTATCCGACGTAGTTGTTGAGCGGCTGCAAAAACATATTGTCCTCGCTAAAGTGCTTGCCAACGCTGACCTGGTTAAGCATCTTGGCGATCTCAGCCAGGTTCTTGCGCTGCAGCGGCGAGATGGTCGTCTCAATGACGTCAAACGACTCTGGCGCCACAATAGCCGGATTGATATACCGGTAGTACACCAGGTGCCCGACAACCTTCATGACCGGGCCCTCGGGCTCGTCGGGGAACTTGGCCGTCAGCGCCCGCCGCAGCTCGCGAGCAATGTACCGCATGCCATAGGGCATCTTGCAGAGCGACTCCTGAATAGCAGCAATAAACTCGTCGGCAAGCACGCGCAGCTGACGCAGGTGGCGAATAAACGTCGTGCGGGTCTCCATGTCGTTAAGAGCATCTTCACGCGTAATATCATAAGCACGACGGGACTTTTCGCCAGTACGCGACTCCTCCTCGCGAATCAGCGTGCGGTAAATAACCAGCGGATCCGACTCCAGATCCAAGTCCGCATCCTCGATGACCTTTTTGATCAGGGGCTGCAGCAAGTCGCGCAGGTACTTGCGCTCCTTGGCGCCGCGGTTATAGTGCACAGCCAACTTGATGAAAATAGGGTTGCCACGCAAAAACTCCTGCAGCGTATCAATGGACGACAGCTCGATCTGGATAGCGGCACAGAACAGCTTCAGCAGCAAGTACTCCTCGCGCGCGTTCTGGGCAAATCCGAACAGCGTCAAGACAATAGTCTCGATGAGCTTGGAGATGGAGATGTCCTCACCGCCACCGCCCGTATCGCTGCTCTTTGCGCTCAGGCCGCCTGCAGATGCACCCGTGGCGCTCGTGCTCGCAGTGTTGTGTTGCTGGGCCTTGGTGGCAGTGGTGGACGCAAGCAGCGTCTGGCGCATGGCCTTGGACCCACCCTGGTTGAGCAAAAACAGCAGCCGCGCCAGGTACACAGGCTGGGTCTGCAGCAAGTAGAACAAGTGCTGGTATCCCTCGAGGCGGCGACGCGACTCCTTGTCCATGTTCTTCAGCGAGTACAGCGACGTGGCCGGCACAGCTCCAGACAGCGCATAAGCAGAGAACCCTGACGCCGTGCGAATGTTGGCGTTGGGCTGCAGCGCCGACGGGCGTCGAACCTCATCGAGGAAGCGGAAGTGACGCGACGTCATGCGCACGACCTCGTCGAGCGAGATCCGATTGCGTACGAGCAGGGCGATTTTGATGTCGAGCTGATCCAAGATACGACCCGTCTGCTGGTTCTCCCTGATCTGTCGCACGGCCTTTTGGCGCAGTCGCTCCAGCTCCAGCTCCTCCTCAAGGTCCTGGTCTGTGTCCTCGAGCAGCGGAGCACACGACACAACGACAGCGGGCGTTGGCGGCGTGTCCTCGACGGTCAGCGTGCGGTAGGCCTTGCCAGCAAGCTTGGCGCGGTACAAGTTTTGCATCTTGACGATGACGTTGACATTGCGCTTCAGGTGCGTGCGATGCTCACGCAGGCGCCGCCGCACAAGGGCTCCGCGGCAGAGCGCCTGCACACGCCGCGCCCCAGCCTCAACACGGCCCCACGTGGTCAAGCGGCTGCCGACTTCGCGCCTCACCAACACGCCCCGGCAGACAGCCTGGAAGCGAGCAATCGCTGCCGTCCACCCGCGCATCTCGCCAAACACTCGCCGCGCCAGAGCGCCACGTGCCAGCGCCTGCACGCCCACAATCCGCCGCTCAAGCTCGGACCGCTCAGCCTCCAAGCGGTCCCCTTGCTCCTGCGCCCGCCGAGCCGCCTCAGCCCGCTCCGCTTCGGCTCGCTGAGCCGCTGCGAGCCGTTGGGCCTCCAGCTCGCGCTCGGCACGCTCGCGGTCCTTGCGCACACGCTCCTGCAGCAGCGCCTCTTGGCGGGCGTCTTCTCGCTCGCGCTCCACACGCAGGGCCTCCTCACGCTCAGCAATGGCTCTTTGCCTCTCAGCCTCTTTGGCAGCAATGGCTCTCTGCTTCTCGGCCTCTCTTGCGGCAATGACACGCTGCGCCGCAGCCTCCTCCTCGGCAATGGCACGATCAATCTCAGCCTGCTTCTCAGCCTCCACGCGGGCCTTTTCGGCGCGGTGCTCTTTGACTGTGCGCTTGGCCAGCGCCATACGCGCCAAGCCCTGCATGATGGTGGCAGACTCGACCATGCGCAAGTAGCGGCGAGCCTGGCGCTTCTCCTCCACCAGCCGCTCGGCCAGGCGCTGACGACCAGCACACTGCAGCTGCACGACAATGTCGATGCGCTTCATCCAGTAGCGCTTGGCCTTCTCCAGCCTCTCGATGCGGGGATCGTCGAGAAAAGCCAGATCCATATCCAGATGCCCTGGCGCAGAGGGCTGCTCAACAAACTCGTCGTCGTCATAGTCAGACTCTGGATCTGGCTCCTCCGCGTCATCCTCGTGCAAGTCCTGGAGGTCCTGAGGCTGAAGCGGCTGCACCTCGCGCGAGAGCCGAGGACGGCGCTGGCCAATATCAGAGTCAATGCGGTGGAAAGACGGCACATTCAGACCCAGAGTATCCAGCTCCGCCTGGGTCTGAGCCAGCTGCGCATCAGAGAACTCTAGGCGGCCGACCAGATCCTGCATCTCGGGCGCAATGCCCATCTTGAGCAAAAAGTGACTGAGGGCGTGCAGGCAGTAAATCACTCGCGGCATGTTCTTGCGGTCGTACAGGTCAGTCAGCTCAAAGTGGAACAGGCGGGGGAGCCGCACCTGGCGGATGGCCCTCAAGAAGAAGTTGATGTTGTCCGTATACTTGAACACGAACCGCCTCCGCACGCCGCTGGAGATCTGAGGAGTACGGCCAGAGTCGGCTGGAGATTGGTAGATTTTGCCCACTGCCTCGGGGCAGAACTTTTGCGCCAGCTTGGCCAGCGCCACGCCGTCGCGCAGAGAGTCCTCAATCGTCACTATGTCGGGCAGCTCCTCGGCGATACACGCCTCCATCCACTCTTTGGCCTCACATACGTGGCACAAGTACTCGTACGCCGCCAGGTTCTGCCGCTCCAAGTCGCACCAGTTGCCAGCCTGGTGTCTCGTCATAGGAGCACTTACCAGCGACGAGGCTGAGCTAGGCTCGCGCTGCAGCCGATGGCGGCCCTTCATGCCAGTGACGCTTGGCGACTCGGGCAGCTCGCCAATGACCATCGACAGTGGTCGTCCGTTGATAGGCGAGTGCGTGTCGCCCCACCCAGGGTTGTTTTTGAGCATCGCCGATAATGGCCGCGGCATCTCTCCCGCCGCCTCAGCCGAGGACGATCCTCCAGCCACTGTACGGCTACGCCCGCGCGCCATAGCCATTGGCTGGGGCACAGCTGAAGCAAAACGGCTCGAGTCTGGCAGGGCGAGGGCTGCTGCCTTGGCTTGCAGATTGTGCAGCGTCAGGTCCTCATGGCTGACATCTGGCTCCTCGAGTACCCGTCCGCCAGACACCTTTCGCATTCGCCGCGACCCACCGCTGGTATTCCCATCGCCAGCTGCAGTCTTGCGCATAGACTGCGTGTCAATGCTCAATGTGCTTGCGCGCGGTCGATTGTCCATCTCGACGCGTTAGGTGTTGTTGTTGCCGATTGATTTCGGTTGGGGGTAAGCTGCTGCTGCTACTTGTGTTTCCGAGAACCAAATTAATGTGAGCTCGGCCTTAAAGGATATCCAAAAAAAAAAAAAGAGTATTGGTCTTTTTCTCAGCTGTAGTCTAGGTTAGGTTCTACTAGCTGCACTTATGCTAGCAAACGCGTACAAAAAAGAAAGAAAGAATGAAGGAAATCGAGTTGCAAGACCGAGTTGGAGGAGTGAAATGGTTATGTCGCGACGGCTAGAGTACAGCACACCAAAAAAAGAAAAGAGGTAAAGTCGAATTTAAAGAGCAGGTGATTAGGAATAAACGAATTAAGAGTAATAATAAGGACAGTAGGCACCACAACGAGAACAAAAGAGAATTACAAACCAGTTTGGCGTAAACAATGCGCTAGGCCGCATGCAGTCTTTCACAGCCAATCGCCGACCCTCTTTGTGTCAATCTTAATGCAGCTCACGGTTCGCGGCTCGCAGTTCGTATGTTTGATTTTCGTTGCTGTGGTTCCAATAGCATGGGAGACTTTCTCGCAGCGCCTCCACACACAAAACTATGTTTCGCTCTCCGCGCTGCCAGTGATCTGGCACTGATCGGGTGGAGTGGAGTCGTTGCAAACAAACAGACTGGCTCTTTCCTTTTTTTTTTTCTTCTTTCTTTTCCTTATCAGTTTTTGGCATTTACCTTCCTCACACATTTCCTCCCCTTCCCCCAAACTTCCGCCTCTATTTATAACTTATTCCATGGCCTCCACTGCCTCGACGCAGCGCCGTTCCGCCGCGGTAGCTGTCCACGACTCCGACAGCAACAGCGATGATGACACGCAGACCCAAGCTGTCGCGCGTCAAGCTGCAGAGGGTCGACGAATCACACGAATCGTGTTTATCGCCCTTTTGCTCGATATCCTCTCATTCACCATTATCCTGCCCTTGTTGCCACGCTCGCTCGAGGCATACAAGGCCCGCGAGGGCTCAGACCCCTCCACACTTCTCGGCTGGACACTATCGTCAGTCGAGCAGCTGCGTCACCGAATCTTGGGCTGGACGACGTCGCGCTTTCTCCAGCAAGGCGCACGCGCCGACCTAGTTCTACTAGGCGGGATGCTGGGCTCGCTCTACTCACTGCTCCAATGTGTGGTGGCGCCAGTAATCGGACGTGTGTCGGACCGCTTGGGTCGTCGTCGTACTCTGATGGTGTGTATGGCGGGAAACGTCATATGGACTGTGCTGTGGGTATTTTCGAGCTCATTCGAGTCCTTTTTGTTGGCTCGTGTTATTGCTGGACTCAGCGAGGGAAACGTACAGATATCCAACACGGTTATCGCTGATGTTACTGATGCCAGCACTAGATCTAAGGGCATGGCTTTGGTTGGAATCGCCTTTGCTGTTGGGTTTACATTGGGTCCGTCGATTGGCGCTTACTTTTCTACTAAAATGTCTGCTGAAGGAACTGGAGGCTCGACATACGCGCCCTTTGCCGCGGCTGCCGTATTCTCGCTCGCCTTGCTGTTGGCTGAGAGCCTGTACTTGTATTTTAAGCTTCCCGAAACGCTTCATTTCAAAAAGTCCACTGCCGACGACGACACTGATACGGTCTCTGAAAAGGAAGCTGTGGTAACGAAGCAGACCGTCGAGAATAACTCGGATGTGCGGCGGGTGCTGAGAAGACTCAATATGGTGCATTTTGCCTACCTGTTTTTCTTTTCGGGTATGGAGTATACTCTGACATTCCTGACTCATGACAAGTTTAACTTTTCCAATATGCAGCAAGGCCGGCTCCTGGGCTTTATTGGTATTACGTCGACGATATTGCAGGGCGGCTATGTGCGTCGAGTCAAGGGCAAGTCTGCCGGCCGCGGTGACAAGTCCTTGGTCGCTCAGGGCATGGTTGGTTGCACATTGGGTCTATTGTCTATTGCCCTGTGCTGTATAAGCGCCGATAAGAGCAGCGATGGCAACCCATCGTGGTGGCTGTGGGCTGGTGCTGTTGGTTTTGCTGTTGCCTCGGCGACAGTTGTCAACTGTCTTAACTCGATGGTGTCACTGGCTGGTGCGTCCCAGCAGGTGGCGGGCGACACGGGTAAGCGCTTGGGCGACTTCCGGTCGGCAGGGCAAATTGGTCGCGCTCTAGGCCCTGTCTTTGCCTGCTCGGTATACTGGCTCTCTGGCGCTGCAGTGTGCTACTTGGTGGGCGCTGTAGCTGTGTCTGTAATCACACTGGTGTTTGTTGCCGCCATCCCTGTGACCACCATTGCTGCTACCTCTGACAAGGGTGTGACCACTCAGTCACCGTCGCGTTTAAACAAGGCCAGCTAACTTTTATCCATTTCTAGAAAAGAACCATCACAATAAAAAACTAAATAAAGAACTAAAAATAAATACTTGCCAACTCGTTGTTCTCGACTTCCGTTACCTTGCACTGCGGCAATACTGCTGCATTTTTTTATTGAACACATCGAACTCTATTTGCTATGTCACGATATCTACTTTAAGCTAAAACGTACTTGTAGAATGAATTACACACCAATTGGAATCCGATGAAAGGGGTAATAACTGTTAGAATCACACATAAAAAGAAAGAACAAACTATAGCTATATTTTGTCAATACTAAAATAGACTATAAAATAACGAGCTACTGCTTTAGATTATGCTGAAATTGGGCAGGACAGTGCTCGAAAACATGTGCAAGCAACGGGCCCAGATCCTACGGAGGAAGAGTTCTCATCGAAGTAATAAGCTTTAGTCAAACGTCGGAATGACCGAGAAGTATTTAAATGCAAGGCAGCACTGGCTGGAGATACTCCTCAGCAAAAAATAAATTCTCTATTTCACTCATTCTTGACAGTTAGACGATCTTTAATTTCTTTAGCTAAATCGGCCGCAGATTTAGTTAAAATATTGTTCACAATCACTGGCATAGCAATATTCATGCTAGCGTCGCTGACGTATCCTGGTTCATTATAGACGACATGAACATAGTTGCCGAGCACACCAACTTCTGATGACCTAATCAAATTTATAGATGCAGAGTCAATGGGGTGCTCAGTTCCTCTAATCACTGCGCAAACATTACACCAAGTACTCTTTACATATTCCGCTAGTTTTTTCAAGTCAGTAAATGCCTCAGTATTGGTCGGTGGCTGCATTTTCGTAGAGTGGTTTTCGAATTATAAAAAAAAACTAGGCTGTTGGATATATTTGAGAAGAATAGAGTGATAGAAAAGAGAAAAACGCAAAAAGTGGGCGCCTACCCTGCCCGCCAGTTTATAGCAAAAATTGTGGGGGTAGCTCCCCTTGCAAAAAAGTTTTGAAATGAGAGTGTTGACTGGAAGAATACCGTTGACTGGAAGCATACCGTTGACTTTCTTTGGGGGATTCCCTACAAAAGTCTGCTTGAACAAGGGGTTTCAAAGCTTCCTTTTACGATATTTCTGTTTTTTGACAATAGGAAGTCTCTGCGAGCAAGCAAAAAAGCGGATTATGCACTGCTTTTCCAGATCAAGGCTGCGAAGGAGTTTGCAGGTAATAAAACCATGTTAACAATTGTTTGATAGCATATACAAAAGTGAGGGCAATGGTGCTATTCTCAGAGCACTGCGAACTGCTGCGTATAACTCTTTTTGACGGCTTTCTTCTACGGCCAAATTTACGCCTTGCTCAAGACTCTTGGTGTCGCCAAGCCGTGCCTGCTTACACGTGGGCGCTTCTCCACTAGCACGGCGTCCGATGGGCTGTGGGAGTTCTTTTCAGCTGAAATATATTGGTCAGCGGGATTATCCACGTGCGAGCTGCTACCTTGGTTATGTGGGCCGTCACGCTGCTCAGGAACATGCACGAAAACGCTCTGACGCTATGAACATAATGCACAACCTTAGTCTATTATCCTTAGCATGTGTTCTTTTTTACCTTTGTAAGCATGAGCACTTGGTATTGTTAGTAGGTAAAACGTTTACTAGACTTTTGAAAGAAGTGTACTTTTGATGCACCTTCTCAAATAAAGAACTGCATTGGGGTTGCTATATGCTAGCTGATTTCCACCGATATATTCTAAAGGCATTGAGAAGATCGGTTAGGAATTTGCGAGTTTCTTCAGAATTTTTGTGCTTAATAGGCAAAACATAACCTAGCTCACGGAAATCAAACATTCTTGTGAGTGTGTAGGCATCCTTGCCAGAATACACTGCAAGACCAAATGCTGCTGTGACATTGGGAGCAGGTGTTGTGGACGAAGGTATCAGGATTGATTCAAACTCTTCTTTTAGTGTACGTGGGCACCCACACTCGACTCCAAGCATGCGTTTTAACACACACTTGTCCCTATGCGTATACTGATATATGGACATGTGGTTGTGCATAGCCAATACCATACACCCCCCGTATGGGAATTGCATTACGTATTTTCTAAGCTCGCCCACATTATCAAAAACTGATATGTGTGTTGGTATTGGTTGTTCAGGCAATTGTCGTTTCATGCTATTTTAACTACAACTAATAGAAATACTTTAAGAAAAAAAATAAAAGAAATTTTTAGGGCAAGCAAAGTGAGAAAGATTTAGGCGCCCACATGCCCCTTTCTTTTACAAGCTCTTCTGGCGAGCAAGTCTTCTTTTTCCAATCGTAGAAAGGCAGCGAGAGCCGCAGGGAGGGCCGCAGCAGGGGGCTGTGAAAGCTCGGCCAAAGGTCCTTTTAAAGGCTTCAAAGACACAAAGTCTCCAGCCCTTCAAAGGAGCACTTGGTGCACAAAGCATTTCTTTTCCAGCATTCTTATGTGCCCAACAACGCACATTCAGTAGTGAGCGCCTAGCCAAGTGTATGCCCATACAAGCAATATCTGAAGCTGGTGTCCAGGAAAAATGTGCACAATATTGGTATTGCACTAACGAGAGCATGGATTGAACACCTGGATTTTGACGAAACTGTGTTACAACAATAGCATGAAGGACGGCTCAGTTAAGCTTGTGGTTCGGCTCATGTTGATTATCTTGAAGAAAGGGTCGTCTAGTCGCATATACACTTTTGGGTTGGCTCTTTCTCAAGTCTGTGGCGCGAAAAAAAAATTTTGTTTTCTTTTCATCGACTACCCTTTTTTTTGCGCGCATTTATCAACAACACTTTTGTAGACCTTTTATCTCGCATAGTCTATGATGGACGGAGAAGAAGTCGAGCAGATCTTTAACACGGTTGAAAAGCTCGTAGCATCCCATCGCGCGCTTAGTACTTTGTTTGCTCGCGTGGAGGCAACAGAAAAGGCCATACAGGATCTGAGGAGCCGCTCTACTTGCACGGAAGGAGGAAACGCGGCACACGTCGGCCATGATCACGATGAGTCGGCTCTAAACGGGTGTGGCAATAACGGAACTGACGACAATACCAGAGATATCGTAAAGTCGATGACCAGTAAGCGCCTAAACGAGATTGGGCTGGGTGTTGGCCCTAAAAAGTCGACATGGGCCGATCTCCGCAAGCAGTACTCGCCTAAAGGATCAATATATTCGCCAAAGAGACTTATCACTAGCAAAAAGGCTACCAATACCAACACGCAAGCCTCCGAGATGGATAACAAGCTCGCGGTAGACGAGGCATATAGTCAAGTGGCGGCCATGACAGCTTACGGAGTCGAACTTTTACGCATCGCGCTGAGCAGTGCGCAGGTCGATAGAAGGTTGACAAGTCAAGCAAGCGACATATTTGCCACGCTTTGCGCAACGCTCACTGATACGCTTGCGCACCACAGGGCCGAGATTAATGGTTTGGCCGCTGAAAGGATCGACGCCCAGAGAGGCGCCCATGGTCTAGGCCAAGAGTTGGAGCCAGTTTCTGAGTGTATCGATCATCACCAGCGCTCCAGGCAGAATAGTGGTCCAAATACACGTAGATGGGAGAGGCGAGGCAATGAACCTGTCGGAAACAAGCGTAGCCACCCGTATCGCCGCGACCTCGGACGCTCGAAGACCTCAGGGCTGCCACGGCGGCAGGCACGAGGCTGCGACACAATCCAAAACAACGCTGTTACAGCACCACATGGCGATCCGCCAGTGGGTACTCGCTCATCTGCTCGCTTGTTAGCCCGCATATCTAAGACCACAGGCAATCGACGGTCTTGCAGGGGTGAAGGCGAATCTCCTGTTGCTGCCTCTTTAGTCGGAGAGTCTGACACTGGTAGCACGGCATTTGAGAGCGTAAATGACACTGACTGCTCTCCAGTGTCTGAGGCAACAGTAGTAGTGGAGAATCTTGGCCCATCACTCAGTCGCCGAGACGTTGTCCGTACAGCACTCTTGCGCCAGGGCAAGTCAGAGCCAGCAATTGCCGCTTACTTCAACCAGGTTAACAGAGATACCAACATTGAATACGACAGGATGTGGAGATATTGGGCCACATGGTGCATAGAGCGTGGTCTAGATCCCTGTAGTAGGTCCGACGCGGACTTAAACGCTTGGCATTTAGACGGAGGTATATCACAGCGCACGAAGATTAATAGAGAAAGGCTGGTTAAAAATGTCTGGTCAATGGTCGAAGGACATCCCCCGCCGGAAAGATAGGGCCAACATCACGTCTATCAAAATAGTAGCTGAGAGGGTTTATCTTGGGCTATAGTTAACTTTATCAAGTTTATTATGATTAACTTTAAACATATCTCTATATAGGCTTTGTCGCTGAGTCGGGAGGAACTGTGTCAGTGAAGCAAGGCACATAATTTTTTGTTCTCCCCCGAATTGAGCGAACACAATCTCTATCTTAAAGAGTAGTAGTTATTGGAGCCACCAGGTCACAAAAAGTGGCGCGGTTTAAATAGCTATTCTTTCATGACGTACGTAATGTACTTGTTTTCTCTTTAGTTCTGTTTGGCCAATTTTATCTTTAAATGTGGACACCTACACTTGAGGTTAAACATACGCTTGAACTTGCATAGGCGTCTGTAACGCTTTATTACATAATAGGGGTTGTCACTAAGTAGAATCACTGTTATACACTTCTTGGAAGCGTGTTTCGTTACATATTCTCTAAGGTCATCAATGTTATGAAACACCAATACAAGTGTCGATTCTTGTTGCTCAGACATGTGTTGTTTCTGGTGATTTTTAATAGTGCGTAGAAAATGCTTTGAGAAATGTAAAAGTGAGGACAAGAGTAAAGGAGGAAAAATGTAGGCACCCACATCCCCCTTTTCCATTCCCTCTTTTAGCGAGCAAGTCTCCCTCTTTTCATCCGTCTTCAAGGGTGGTGAGAGCCGCAGCAAGCGTGGTGAAAGCTCAGCCGACAATTCCTTTTAAAGGCTTCAAAGCACAAGGGTCTCCAACTCTTCAAAGAAAACAGTTGGTGTTCAAAGAAACTGCTTTTTTTCCTGCCGTTCACTTTTATCCAACTACGAACGGGTGGTAGTGCATTTCACAGGCGACAAGTATCTTGTTCATGAGAACAGTTTAGCTTCAAGCTAGGGACTATCCAAGTAAATTATAAACAAGTAGTTTTTTTTAGTATATTCAAAAAAATTTATACACATATCCCTCTCGCCAATACAGAAGGAGAAGAAAAAAAGAGAAACGAGAAGAAAAAAAAAGAGGGGAAACACCTCAATCTCGCCACATATGAGGGGCGTGTTCATAGTTTTGCTCAGACATCATATGTCTATGGGAGTGAGAAACGGACCTTCGACCGCCGCGTTCAGGCATAGCAGGCATCATCATAGAATGCACGGGGATACCATTGGAAGTAGGCGGAATAGCAGCAATAATTTTCTGTGCGTACTCCGCCTCCACGGTATTACTAGGTACGAGCGAATGAAAAGAGACACCACTAGGCAACGAATCCAGACCATGTACGCCATTAGCAATAGCAACAGGGCAGTCGGCATGAGCAGCCAACATGGCACGAGCTTGTAGGGCGATTTCTCTCATCTCCATATACTCCTTTCGTAACCGCTCGTTCTCCTGTACCATATAGTCGTGACGATCCTGTAGCTCCTGCAGTTGTTTCTTTTTGCGTTGACGGCATTTGAGAGCCGCAATACGGTTTCGTTCCAAAAACTGTTTCCGCTTTTCTTCTTCTGTCAATGGCTGTCCGTCTGCACCATGTGTAGCGTAGGGGTCCAAGTCGTTGGCTTCTGTGTCGCTGTCGTTGGCGAATAAAAAGGTCGGAGCTATAGACGAGTCACGCGAGACTTGGTTGCTGTCCTGGGTTTTGCGTCTGTTTTTGCGTCTCGTAATTACAGTCGGATTGCTCACATCATCTACACTGTCTTGTCTTGCGCGCTTGGCCCGTGGAGGTGGGAGTCTGGGTGACGGGAAAGCAGGCGGCTCTGGACCATAGGTTCGAGGCATCGACCGCAGTTCGGACTGTGAAGGGGCAAGCGGTGTAGTGACAGAGGGACTACGTTTCCTGGAGTCCGAGATTGGTTGGCGTGGTGGAGCTACACGCAAGGTACCGCCTGGCGTCGACGTGATATCCTGACCATTGACAGTAGCTTGCATCGCGGCTTGAAGCATAGGAGTGACTACCGCCTGAGGCATACGAATAGGACCAAAGACTCTCGTAGGCTGGGGCTCGCCTGCTATATAGGGAGTCAGACCCGTGTGCAAGGCAGGGTCAGTCATTCCCAAACGTGGTACTCCGGGCGTCGAGGTACCCAGAGGCTTTGGTGTTCCGCTGGTAGCTGTCGGCCCACCCAGCATGGCGGGGGACAGAGGTCCGCTGCGCAGGGACTCTGCGCCCCAGACCATCGGCATATGTGCGGGGTCAACAGGCCCACTAATAGCTGTTACCGGCGGCAGTTTGATCGAGGGAGTCAGTTGGTTACCCTTGCCTCCCGAGGGCGAGGCAGCGGCTTGCGAAAAGGGCGTCGAGTTTCTAGAAGACAGTAAAGAACCTAGTGGACTCCTCCCAACGGGTGTTATGCTGGGATGCGAAGGACTCGTTTTGGGGCTATTGTTTGTACGACTGTAAACCTTGGTATCTTCGAGTGCCTTGGTTGCTGCTACATCCTCTGACTGTACTAACGAAAAACTGTGCTCAAAGGGGTTTGGCTCACGAGCCAAATCCAAGGGCTTGTGTCTGCGTGTCTCCATTTAAAAAAAAAGAGAAAAAAAAAAGAAATTGGCGGCTTCAGAGAAAATAATAGTCCACACCTGAGCAGGCTGAAGGAAAAATAAAAGACTGAACACAAGCTAGAAAAGTGGGGCTATGACGAAAAAAAGACAAAAAAACGGATACTTTGGAAAGAAGAAAGAAAAAAATAAAGCTATGACGCTAGTTGGATGCTGAGGGAGGGGGTGGGCGAGACTTTATTTGGCCACGAGTAAAAAGGGTGTTCTTTTCCTAAAAGACAAGCAAAGGATTGCTAAAGTCTCCTTGGGGTTTCCACCACATTACAAAGCTTTTAAAAGGGCTCCTTCTAACCACACGAGGATTGTTAGAAAAAAAAAGTGTTTAGTACGAAAAGAGAACACTGGCACTTTTTGGGGAAAAAAAGTACATTTTTTTTACTTGACGTGCAGAAAGTTTTCCAAAACGCAAAAAGGGCAGACCTTGGATTCACGTGGCTGGCAAAGAGCGCCGATGTCGTCATTGCACATGTGGTAGATTTGTGATCGATACCAAGAGTGATTTACGACGCTAAAGTACGCTATCCAGTCTGTAGGCAAACATGTGTTTAACGTAGTTACTGCGTAGCTATACTTGTTAGGGAGCTGTAGGCTCTTGCTACTGCGCTGCACTTGGAGTGGGGAGTACACCCCCAACTTGCCTTTAGGTTGAGGCAAGGAAAGAAAAAAGAGAGAAAAAGGAAAGGGGAGCGAGGGAAGGGTGTCCAAATGTTTTTTGCTTACCTACTTTTTTTCTCTCTCCATTTTAACACAAACAAAAAAAATTTCATCATTATTAGTATGGCTGGTGTTGGTTCAATAGCAGGGTTGCCGAGCCGACACATGGATGTGACAAAGGCGCATAGACGTGAGAGTAGTCTAAGCACAAACACTAGTTCGTGTAGCAGCCAGACGACACGAGTACTGCCGTTCGCCACAGCGTTTGCCACAGGCAGACCACAGGAGCACCCGGCATTGTATATACCGGCTTCTCGGCGGTTCGCAGTGGCTCGGCCTCGACGCGTAGTAACTGATAGTGGAGGAAAAACAGACTCTGTACGGCCACCCCGTATGCCAGTTGGCGGGCGGCGACACAGTGCGGCAATAGGGACCTTATTGCCTGTAGGTGGTTCGCGTACAAGAGCGATAATAGGTTTAGGACTGACACTGAACCCAGCCGACGCTGTTGTACGCTTAAAACCACGCCACACTACATTGGACCGGTCCCTGGGTAGCATCAAGGAACGGCATGCGGTTCAGCTGAACTCACCGGTCACTGGTATCTCCGAGAAAGAGGAGCCAAAGGAGCCGGATCTGTCACCAGGTATATCGCTTTTCGCTAGTCCACAACTGAGCCTAACACCCTCAGAGTCACTCCACTCGCCACGTACTGGCGACCCACAGCCAGTGACATTGCCTCAGCGTGCGGCGGCAGCCAAAGCCCAAGAATCAATGTCTGTTGCTGAGGTGCCGTCAGTCGAGGACTTGCGTAGCTTTGTATCGTGCACGTCAAGCTTATCGCCGGTGCAGCCTCGACTGCCGCAGACACCAGTGACGGGGGCAGCTAGCGATATTACGTGTCTGCTGTGCTTTGAGCGCGTACTTGTCGCGTCTGGACGTACGCGAGGCCACGCTATGCGGTGCCCCAGCTGCTTTGGGATACTCAAAAAAGAACAATGAACATCAGAAGGCGACAACATTCTCTCCCACGCATATACTGTGAGTTGTTCAACGCGCAGCCACCTTTCTTTTTTCCATTAATTTTCTTTTATTTTTTTTTTTCGTTCTTCTCACTTTCGTAAATAACCTTTTTTTATAGTAACTGATGGCCAAGGGCCTGTTATGTGCGCTGAGTGCGCTATGCACTAGTATGTCACGGTCTAGCGGAGACCACCACCAGCATCGTCGTGCTGATACTGAGGCTGCTGACAGTCTGTTGCGTCCGATGGCTAGAAACTCTGTCCACATCATGCAGTCCCACCCACCCTCGCGTACCGATCCTCCTCCGCTCTTGGCTTTGCGTAAGAACAAGCATGGGTCTTCTGGACGCGTAGCACAACTTCTGCATCGCCGTCGCTCTGCTAACCGTCGGCGTCCGTCGGCGCCTACATCACCACCGCAGCTACTACCACGTCGACAATCATCACGGCATTCACGACAACAACAATCTAATCACCGGCGGCAGATTTCCAACTCGATGATCACCACTCTTAAAACGTCTTCCTTTGTCGAGGGCTCGCTTTCCATTCCACATTTCCAAATTTCGCCTACAACTCCACTCTTGCATTTACCAGCGGCGACTACTACTACGACCGCCATGACAACGGCTTTGCATTTAGAACGGTCAATGCTCTTGCCACCCAGCAGCGCTCAGTCTAGCGGCACATACAACGAGGCGGCAGTTGCCGAATCACTTACGCCAATTCAGCAGATATCTACCGAACATTCGCCTTCGTCGACACGCACACTCAATTCTGAGCGGCGCGGGAGAAGTGGTCGTGGCAGCACTAAAAAGGACGAGAGCAGCAGAAAGGCTCTCGAGCCCGTGACCACCATCGCTCAGGCGCTGACTGTGGCGACCTTTGTCGTGGACAGCGTCGATGCGCCAGCGTTTGCTGACCGGTGTGCCACGCACCCGGGATCGCGGAACGACCTGTGGTGCGAGACATGCGAGGCGGCCGTGTGCAGCCACTGCATTTCGACAGCGACGGGCGCACACCGAGCACACGCGGTGGTGAAGCTGGCTGCGGCGTACGACGACACGTTCGAGGCAGTCGACGCGCTACAGCTGGATCTGGTACACCACCTGGGCGAGACGCGGCAGCGCAACGCGCTATTGGACGACGCGAGCGCGGCGCTGGCCGAGGACTACAACGCGGCAATGGCTGTCATTTCGGCTCAGCTGGACCGCGACACGGACCGCGTGGAGCTGGCGCGTGCGCAGGCCGAGGCCGAGCTTGTGCGCCACATCGACGAGTGCGCGGCGTGGCGCAGCGGGCTGGAGGACGCGCTGAGCACCGTGCAGCAGATGGTCGACGACCTGGCGCCGGCCCAGGCCGTCAAGGAGCGCTCGCGCATGGTGCGACTGCTGGCCGCCGCTCAAGCCGCCCGCCCCAGCCAGTGGGCCGACGAGCTGCCGCCGCCGAGGATGGCGGACCACGTGACGCCGGGGTGGCGGTACAGCATGCTCAGCGTGACGTCAGTGGCCGAGCTGGGCCGGCGGCGCGGCCACGTGCACGTGCTGGGCGAGGCCTTTTCAGCGCACGGCGCCGTGTGGCAGGCCAAAGTCAGCCGCAGCCGCACGAGCGTCGGCGAGCCCAGCCTGGCGCTGTCGATCGCCTGCGTCGAGGGCCCGGCCGAGCGGCGGGCGTTCAGCGTGTCAGCCAGCATTGCCAGCCTGGGCGTTGCGCTTGAGCACGCTGGCGAGTGGGCGCAAAAGTCCGAGCACGTCTTTTCGCTGTGCCTGCTGGAGGCCATTGCGCCGGCGCTGGATGCCGACGGCGCCCTGGCCGTGCGCATCGGCGTGCAGCCCGAGTCGTACCGGGAGCTGGCGCTGGCCCAGGAGGCGCGCATCGGTCATCTGGAGGCGCGCATGCGGGAGCTGCAAGCCGAGCTGGCCAATGCAAAGGCCGAGGCGTCGTCGTCAGCCGATGACTCGCGTTCGGCGCGCAGGCGGCGCAGCGAGGCGCGTGGGTGGGCCACTTCGCCACGCGCGCCGCCAGTGCCTCAGATTCCACTGCCGGCGCCGCCCTCGCTGATGCCCAATCAAAGCACGACGTCAGTGGCCGACTCGCTAGCCGGCTCGCAGCACCGGCGGGCTGCGTCGCTGACAGCCAAGCTGCGCCGCCAGCCGCCCATTCCCTTTCCTATCAGTACTACGCACAGCGAGCAGCCTTCCCTGGAGGCGACGTCATCGCCACCGCCAGGCAGCACGTTCTCGCAGTCGTCGGGGCTCAGCGACGAGAAGGCTGCCAACGGTGTGCTGAGGCGCTTGAGCGGCTGGGTGCGCACCACTACGCGCCAGTCTCGCGCGCCAATTCGGCCCGAGCAGCTGCAGCAGCCACCCGAGACTGGGAAGAAAGACGACGTCGATGGCGACTGGACCTTCCTGGACCGCACCCTGTCGCCGGGCTTTGAGCAGTTCTCCGCATCGGCTGACCCACTGCGCGGGCTGACGGCGTCGGTGTCAGCGTCGCCGCTGTCGATGCGCCTGGGCAGGCGGCCATTGTCACTGTGGCCGTCGCGTGGGCTGATCAATGTGTCGCCGCCGCTTGTGCCTATGCCGGCTCTTCCGGCCCTTCCGCCGCCACTGCCTGAGCAGCAGCCGCAGCAGCTGGGCGATGCAGAGGACCTGGCCGATGGCTTTGCCTTTGACGGTGTGGCCGATATCGAGCGTGAGCAGGCGCTAGTGGATGCTCGTGCTGAGCGCCGGGCGCAGGCTGTTCTGTCGATTGAAGACAAATACACATCTCTCGCTCAGCGCCTGGACAAGATCCAGCTGATTGCCAATACCTGCGAGAACTCGCGCGACGGGTACTCAGAAGGCACCCTGCGTCGCATCAGCTCGGAGCTGGGCGTGTTGATGGGCTCTCGCCGCCGCCAGCGCATCGATGCTTCCTCGCCTATGCGCCAGGCAGTCGACGCGTCCGATCTCTTCTCAGCTCCTGGCAGTGACGAAGAGTCTTTGTGCTTGTCGCCGATGACTGGGGGACGCCACGCAAGACGCGCTGTGACTATGGACTCGCGCGAACTTGGCCGTGCCATTGAAAGATCTGTGCTGGGCTCAGCAGAGGATGTTTATGAGATTCGGGCATCGCCTACGCCAAGACGTTATGAGACAACAGTTAGTCGTCGGACTTCGAATTCGTCGGTGTCGTCATCATCGTCTGCTGGCTGTGGCCGGGCATCGGGGCGCATCACCCGACCTGGCCGTGCTCGTCGTGGTAGCATAACTGGAGAGTCAATGGCGACTGTGTTGGGCTTGTCGCCTGCTGTTACGCCGAGCAAGCTGGGCTCGGCTGGGGGTGCGCAACTGACACCGCGTGCCAATCGCCAGGGCGGTATTCTGAAGGCTGGGCGGACTATGCGTGTTAAGCCAGTGCGCTTGCACACGCTGGCTGAAATGTCCCCTGCTGAGCTTGCGACGCCGCCGGCTCAGCCTTGGCTCGACGCGCCTAGCAGTCCTCGTGCGGTGACGCGTACGACTCGTAGTCTGTCGATTGCTGAGGACGATGCGGTGCCCGGACAGCGGCCTGTGCGGCCATCGAGGCCTCTGCGCAAGTCTGTGAGGTTTCCCGAGGAACTGCGACTACTGGAGACTATTCGCATGATTGACCCGCGTGCTGCTCAGACTATCGAGAGCCGCGCTACTCTTTATGAGCCTCCACCACCACCAGTCAGAACCTCGTCAGACGATGAATCTGTTCCGCTTACTGGGCTTGCTGCTCGCATTCGGTATAGCCCTAGGCTGGCTCCCAAAGCTGCTCCACCTTCGCCTGATTTGGTTATGGAGGCACTGCCGTTTGATGACGCTATTGACCACTTGCAACTCGACAGCCCAATGCCTCAGTATGTGCGTCCGCCTCTTCCTCCGTCACGGGCTGGCCGTATTATTGACGACGATATGCCGTTTGGGTGCTTGGAGCCTGGGAGGCAGCGTAGGAGAAGCAACAGTACTGGTGATGGTCGCTCGGATTCGTTTGTGCTGGGTACTGCTGTGTCGTCGCTGGGTCGGCCTCCTCTGTGGGCTTCTAGTCGCTCGGGTGCACGTGGTTCGCTGCTTCACGTCGGACCTAATATCTCTTCGGCTCAGTCGTCGCCACTCACTCTGGCGCCCGGCAGTGGACCGGCGGCTGGCAGCGTATCAAGCCTGTCGTCTTCATCAGAGGGCCTTGTCACTGGTGCCACTCACTCGGCTCACCTCTATCCGACTGAACTGACTGCTTTTGGCGATGCTCAAATCCCGACCATTGCTTGTGGACGCAACACGGCATTCCGTGCGTCAGAACTCACGTATCGCCACGTGCAAGGCCCTGATATTAAGCGTGGCTGAGTTTTTGTTCTCACGCATTCCAGAGAGAGAGGATTAGGTTTTACCTTTTTCTCTTTCAATCACTTTTTTTTTTTTGTTTTTTTGTTGAAAAGAGTATGTTGAGCCAATTCTTTAAATTCTCTTCTATTTACTCTACTGCATACAAACTATACCAGTCATTGTCTCTAGTCTCTATTGCCATGAACTCTACTTCGACTGGTAGTGGTCTCAGTATCCACCAACGCTTGAGCAATTACAAGCCCACTGAATTACGCGCCGACCTATCTCACCTGACTGACGGTGACAAACAGGCACTTGTCAAACTGGCTGATGTCTCTGACCTGCTCAACTCTGCGTACTACCAGCAGATATGGATTGGCGCCCCACGTTTACGCCAGCAACTAACCGAAGAAGCGGCGAATAGTAAGCAGGCGGCGGAACGCCTTAAACTCTTTGAGTTGTTTCGTGGACCGTGGGACCGTAGTTTCGAGAACGAGCCGTTTATTGAATCGGTCGGTGCAAAGCCCAAATCGGCCAACGTATACCCAGAGTCAATGACCAAAGAGGAGTTTGACAGTTGGACGGAGACTCTTAATGAGGCAGATAGGAAGCGTGCTCATGGGTTCTACGATATTGTTAAGCGCGGTGATAAGGGTCTGGAACTGGTACCGTATTCTACAGAGTATAAAGAGCATTTGGTTCCTGCTGCTAGGCTGATGAGAGAGGCGGCGGACTTGGTTAGCGATGAGAGTTTTGCTAGGTTCTTGCGCCTACGTGGTGACGCGTTTGAGAGTAATCGGTATTTGGAATCGGAAGTATCGTGGCTTAATATTAGCCATGAGAGCGCTTTGGACGCTGCTGTGGGGCCCTATGAGACGTACGAGGATGAGGTATTTTCTGCCAAGGCGTTTTTCGAATCTATGATACATGTGCGCGACTTTGAGGGTAGCTCGATGTTGGACAAGTTTACTGCTAGCTTGGAGCTCGTCGAACATCATTTGCCTATTCCCGAGGAGTATCGGAACCGCGATTTGGTGCCACCTCCTATTGTTGTCGTTAACCAGGTGTATAATGGTGGAGACACTGCGGTGCCGATGACAGCCGCGTATAATCTGCCTAACGACGAGGAGGCTATTGAGCGGGCGGGCTCCAAGCTTACGCTTATCAAGAACGTGCAAATGGGGAAGGTCAGCTCAGTGTTGAGGCCGATTGCTAACGTGGTTTTGGCGGAGGCCGATCTGGAGCATGTCACCTTTGATGCGTTTTTCACTCATGTGCTGCTCCATGAGGTCGCCCACTCGAACGGCCCGCATAGGGTTGTTGGTTCGCGTGATACGGTGAGGAGCCGCCTGCTGGACTTGCACTCGGCGTTCGAGGAGGCGAAGGCAGATATCACCGGGTTGTTTGCTGCGCAGTTGCTGATTGACCAGGGAGTTATTGGTGATATTAGTGCGCGCCAGTTCTATACCACGTATTTGGCATCTGCGTTTAGATCGATTAGGTTCGGGTTGGCGGAGGCTCATGGCTTGGGCCAGGCTATGCAGTTGAGTTATTTGCTGGAGCAGGGTGGCTTTATTTATGATCCAGAGACTGAAAAGTTTGCTGTTGATATGGAGCGGATCGGAAAAGTGGTAGCTGATTTGACTAGGGATATTATGATTATTCAGGGCGATGGCGATAGGCAAAGAGCTGAGGTGTTTAGGGATAGGTATGGAAGGATCCTGCCGGAGGTCAAGACTGCGTTGGATAGGCTTAGAGACGTGCCTATTGATATTGCGCCGATTTGGGTTGATATTAATGAACTGCGTAAACAGTAGTTTTTTTTCTTGATGTTTATTTAAGGTGCTTGCAAAAAATAAATCAAGAAAACAATGTTTATGTTAACTATCGAAATCTATTATCCCACCTATGGTTGATACTGAGGGCAATGAACTAGTCGTATGCCAATATTGACTATCTTGATTTCTTAGTGGAAGTGTTTTCTCACGCATGTAAAAATCTACTGTCTTAATAATATCTTCTTGTATCAAATGACCATTAGAATCGGCAAACTGGTAGCTAAAATACTCCAAATACATATTGATACCGTAATCCCCTTTAGCAAGATCGCTATATTGCTTACCAGAATATACAACGAAACAACACTTCATTTGTTTCATAAGCTGATTAACTGGTTCCTTCTTCAAATAAACATCAATATCTAGCTTAATATAAGGGCGTATATACACTATGCAGTTACTGCATTCCATATGATTCGCATGCATTATAATCTGATCTATCTCTTCGAACACTGGTATCTTAATCATCGGAAATTACTTGTTTTAATTCCTTAAACCAGAATGTCAAAAAAATGTGGATAAGAAAGAGAATAACTGAAAATATGTTAGGGTGAAGAAGAAAAAATGGGCGCCAGGATTTTTCTCTTCTTTTATAGCATAGGCCGCAAAGAAAAAATGGTAGGAATGTTTCCCCACTTTCGATGTAAGCAGCAGAAAAAAAGGGGGAACGAGTGAAATGCTTTATTTTTGGACGCTTACGCAGTTGAATTTACTCTTTTGCTCTTTTTACAGAAAAACTTGTTTTCTCCTACCTCAAGCCTTTTTGTCACAAGACCACAAAGCAAGAAAACAATCTATTTTTTTTTCTATTTTTGCTTCCAATGACGTAAACATTCCCTCACTGCTATTAGCAAAGAAGCGCCAAACCTGTTTCTTTGATGGCTAATGTATTGAAGCCGCCTTTTTTCCCTTTATTTTTGGGAATGACGAAAACCGCAGTTGAAGTAGACAATGATGTAATTGAAGCTCATGACACACACAGTAGTTTTTCAAAGAACAAAGCCTTTGCACTTTCAAAGCAGCAGTTGGTGTACAAAGCATTCTCTTTTCTTCTTTACACTCGACCATGCCCACCCACTTCCAATGACATCATTTTACAAAGAAGAAAAAGCTTCCTTTAACGGCTTTTGAGGGAGGGGACAAAAGCGTGCTGTTGGAGTAGCAAAAGTAGACATGGCAGCACATTTTGGCATCCACACAGCAATTTTTGAAGAACAAAATCACCATGCCCACCCACTTCCAAGGGCATCGGCTTCCCCCTTCCTTATGTAAAAAAGGAAAGCCACCCTTGCTAATTGCTGTTAAAGGAGGGCAGTGAAAACCAACTGTGTACAGGAGAAAGCAAGGTTCAAGTACAGGTAAACATTCAGCATGTCGGTTTTATGAATAGCTGAAAAAATAGCCATTAAAACAATTGGTCATAACAATTCTTAGAAACAAAAATTATATATAAAAGAAACTACTTGAGAAACCTATATCCAGAACATGATTCGGCCCCGTCTTTGAAATTTAACTACAAACTAGAGAGCAAATTAAGTAGCCACTTCACATTTCAGCTCATAGCTCCTCTTGATTCCAAATATACCCCTTAGTGCGACCTGTTGATCAGATATTTCCTTTATCGAATTTTTGCTAAATTCAAAACTACACTTAGTTGTTCACTTAAATTGGAGTATTTCTTTTATTTCTGGTTTTGGTTGGTTGCCATAAAAATCTCTTACGGAGGAGACAATACTTGTCCAACTTTCATATTCCTGGATGTCAATAACTTTTGTCGTAACTTTTGGAATACTCAAACCGGTCAAGCCTTCTACAGAGCCGGTGTAAGTCACTAAGCTGCAGTACTCCAAATTCAACATACTATCCAGGTTTTCATTTGTCAAGACATTACTTCCAAACGTACCCTTTGGATCAGTACCTGTAAATATGACACATATCGGGAAAAATGTGGTACATAGATACCCCACAAGTTGCTCAAAGGTGCTAATAACTGGAAAAGGGCTCATTCTTATAATTTTTAGGAGAATAGGCCTGGATTAGAGAATAAAAATAAAAGGGAGAATATGGGGGGTAAAAATAAAACAAGAGGTGCCTGCCTTTCTCCCCCTTTTTTATAGAAATTTTTTTGGGAGGGAGGCGATTCTCTTTCAAAAAAGCTTTTAAAGAATGATGGGGCGTTGACTGGAAGCACTGCTCGATTTTCTTTGCTGCTTATTTTTTAAAGCAAGACTGCACTGCCATCCCCAACCGCTCGCTTTGCTTTCTCAATGGCAATTGCTAATTATAGCTTTAGGCTGGGAAACCTGTTTTCTTTAGAAAGTTCGTCGACAAAGGCCTTTCTACTTCAATTTTGTATTATCAAACTGGTATTAGCCACCTGGAGAGGGCATCAAGAGCGAGCTAAACTTGAATATAATCCTTCTTAAACCTGCTACAGGGAGATGATGCAGAAAGAAGATATCACAGTATCACGATATCCAATAATTTTTTGTTCATAATAGCTTTTCTGGGTTGAAAATAACGATGCAAGTACCATCATACCAGCTCCCTTGCTATGGATTTTTCTGTCTCATTCTAGTCACTGCGTACTTTTTAAGGTGGACGGATATTTATTATTGCAAATTTTATTGTGAACACTGTCAACTAAAGGCAGTAGAATACTAGGACACCTATGCTTGCTTATAAGAGGTAAAAATAATAATGCTGATGTTTGGCAATTTCGATATTAGGCCCATCTTCGCAACCACAGGCTATCTGTTGTAAGTGAATAGAAAAGGGGAAATATAAGTTTTAGAGGTTTTGTTTCTCGGTGAAGAAACAACAGAAACAGTGCCAGAGCACTATCTTCTTATGCATCCTCGCCGTTCACAAAATAAACTAAAAACAATAAAAACGCCAACATTTATCAATGTTCCCACTCTTGATTCTGTACTACATATCATTGTGAGCTGGCCCGTACAAAGGTTCTAGCTCCACTCGTTATATGTTGGACTCATCGCCATCAATGGGCTCCTAGTCGTCACATCCATATTTCAAACCTGAAAGACATGGTCATTTATTATTTACATTCAGCAATTCATGGATTAAATCAAATTCTTTCAAGGTTTCATTCAAAACTCCTTTTGGAGTGGTTGAATCAATATTTACCACTTCATAAATCCCGTCTAACTGAGAATAAACACCGTCAGTGTCGGTGCAGAGAGCTAAAAACCAACCTCCCTGCTTTTCAGATAGTTTATGCAGTTCATTACTCAATTAGATTTCTGGAATGTCTTCAACTCTGTTGCGCATGGCATATATTGTGCAACTACTTGAGTTGCGCTCCGCTACACAAGCCTTGATTTCAGCAAGGTTAGAAAACTTTTTATCAAGTTTTAGAAGCAAAGGGGACTAGCGTAACTTATAAAAGTTTAAGTGTCAATAAATTAAATATTGAAAAGGTTAAAGAAAACAAAAGAAAGATGTTAACCGGTTAGACACACACTATATCCAAAGTGACAAACAAATCAGTGAACCATGGGAACTGGACTGAGCCGAGTCAAGACAGGAAAATGGTATCGATGGACAAAAGAGATATTAACATTTTTAGGTTGCTCTTTTTTGGTTTCACGGGTGCGCGTTGGTTCTTGTGCTTAAATAGAAGGCAGAGTGGGTAAGGTGAGAAGAAGCAAATGTATGGTTAAGATAATTGTGTAAAGTGGATAACCACCCTGGCTCATGTTTTATAGGAAAATTCAATAGCGATGCAGAAGCTTTCCCACTTCCCACCAAGTTTGAAAAAAGAGCATGGTGTTGCCTCAAACGGCAAGTCCCCATGCTTTCAAAGGAGTGCCAGACAAGAAAATAATCACTTTATCTAATTGTTGCGTCCTATTTCACAAACATTTCCTCACAGGTAAGCAGCACCAAGCTTGTGCCTTCAACGGGTAATGGATTGAAGTCTCCTTTCTCCCTCTTTTTGGAGATGACGAAAACTGCAATTGGGGTTGCTAATGATGTAATGACAGCTCATGCTGACACACAGCATTTTTCAAAGAACAAAGTCTTTGCACTTTCAAAGAAGCTATTGGTGAGCAAAGCATTTTTTTCTTTACACTCGACCATGCCCGCCCACTTCCAATGACATCATTTTAGAAAGACGAAAATGCTTTCTTTTAACGGCTTTTGGGGGAAATGGACAAAAGTGTGCTGTGGACACAGAGAATGCAAGATTTAGACACACACCAGCGGCAAAGTATGGTGGGTAATACATAAAACAATCTACAAGCGACTATACCCCTAAAACTTTCTTTAGCAATGTCAGCGGGCTTTGACAAATAATTTGGACGCAAGCTAACTAACCACCTAAAATGTCAGGCCATAGCAAAACATTAATTGGTCCCACATGACACTGAGTTGTGCGGCACACTATTGAGCAAGCATTACATGTGTCAGTATTTGCCATGCTCAATAGCAAATGACATTTACTCCCTTGAATTACTCTTACTCCAACTCTGTATTTTTACCTACTAGTTGAAGTTGAACTCCCATGGATTTGATGGTATCCCTTGCAGATTTGGATGTCTAAATGTTGACCTCTAACCTTGCAACCCTTCCATCTCGCATGGCAGGTCAGGCTATTTGTTGGCTCAGTGTCAACCACTAAGCAGAAACTATCCTATAGCCAAAAATGTTAAAGTTCCTGTCATTGCAAGACGTCACTTACATATTTACTCTGTAGCCCATTGCTAGAAAATATATAATAGTTATATTATAGTTTATTAAAGTAAACATAATAACTAGGGTATTAGATGGCTAGGCCAAAGTGGTGTATCCGGCCCTACCATGACGTAAGACCAAACTATGCTTTTTATTATAGTAGAATAGTAGGCAAGTGCGTAGATAGTAGCTCGATTTGATCTGGTGTAGTTTGCAATCTACCACCTGACTTAGCTTTCTCTAAAACATCGTAAATATAACAAAGCCTATTTAGAATGATGTCGAAGATAGCATCGACATCGTTGACACCACTGCCAGTAGAGTATCTAATATGACTCACAATGTATGTTTCCTTGGCCAGAGAACTAATGTCTTCTGAGCCTTTGTAGAGAGCGAGGAAACATCCATTCTCTCTTGAAGACATAAACTGTAGCTCCCTAGTCAATTCTAATAAAGGAATGTCAGCAGTGCTCGGGTGCACGACAAATACAACACATATCTTAGATTTTAAGTCTGCTACACGATGCTTAACATTATCTATTTTATTAAATGTTTGTAGGTAATTCATTATTGATTGTTCAGACGTACGTTTGTTCTTTTGATTGAATAAAATGCAAAGTAGGTGTAATGAGAAAAGGTAGAAGTAGGGTAAAGAGAAGATGTATAGAGGGCAACCACCCGAGCTCACGTTTTATAGGAAAATCCAATGGCAATGTAGAGGCATTGCGGCTCCCAACGCAAGTAATGCCGAAAACCAAGCAAACGCTTTCTTTTAATGGTGTCACCATATTTTCAAAGAAGTGCCAGGCAAGAAAACAACCACCTTCTCTAATTGTTGCATCACATTACGCAATCATTCCCCCACTGCTATTAGCCAAGAAGCGCCAAACCCGTGTCATTCGTGGCTAATGGATTGATGTCTTCTTTTCCCCCTTATTTTTGAGAGGACGAAAACCGCAAATGGGGTTTCTAATGATGTAATGACATCTCATGCTGACACACAGCATTTTTCAAAGAACAAAGTCTTTGCACTTTCAAAGAAGCTGTTGGTGAACAAAGCATTTTCTTTTTTCTTTACACTCGACCATGCCCGCCCACTTCCAATGACATTATTTTAGAAAGACGAAAATGCTTTCTTTTAACGGCTTTTGAGGGAGGTGGACAAAGCGTACTGCGGACACAGAGAATGCAGGGTTTAGACACGGGAAAACTGAATGTTAGCCCGTGCGGCACCTGAATATAACTGTTGCAGCTTTCTCTATATGTATTAATTGCGTTCTCATCGCAGCAATCTACTTTACCAGGTATTTAAAAATAACATAAAGTAAAAAATAAAACTACGAGTTAGCCTCTACCAAGAGCATGCTTTGGCTAAAAGCTAGCAAGTAAACGTATAACCATGTTTATTTAAGAGACAAGCCTTGCTGAATGGACCTGGTACTTTGGTCGGAGCCCATCCTATTACATGGGAATCCAGAACTTGAATGCTATTTTTATTCTTTCTACTCAACAGCATTATAGAGCACGTAATCTCGCTCTACCATTGCAATCATGTCACTTATTTCTTGGATGACAGCCTCAACAGTTGTAGCAGAGATGTCAACCAACTAGTACCCGAATGTAGCATCACACATATTGAGTAAGGCAGGAGCATTTCCTGTGTATATGACAAAGAGGCACTTTGGAATAAAAACTTTCTTAGCAAGTGTCAATCGATATACTGGAACATTAGGGATTTTACTCACTAAATTTGGTGCCAAGAAAACACACACTTTTTTGACTTGGAATCAAACACAGCAGCTTTAAGCATACCCCAATCATTGTAAACATGTAGACTTAACTTTGCTAGTTGTCACATCAGTTAACAATACTTTAACGTTAAAACTTAATTGCTAGTGAGACGAATATAATGCTGATAAGGTAAAATGTAGGGGGGAGGAGTAGCTGCCTGCGTTTTCTCATTTTATATAGGCAGCTTTCTCCCACTTCTTACAAGGGGTGTTGACTGGAAGCACCTACCTTGATTCTCTTTGGCGCTAATTTTTAAAGCCAGACTATACTACCCTCTCTGCAACCACACCGCTTGCTCAAAGACAAATTTCAATAACGACTCCAAGTTGGAAAACCTGTTTTCTTTTCTTTGGGGGTAGTGGTTGATAGACAAGTTCCTCTCTGCTTCAACTTTGGGCCAAAATGTAGGTGTCGTCTCAGACTGGCATTTGTCACCAGGAGAGGTGTATAAGAGTTAGCTCTGCTTGTACTTATAATTTCTTGGATTTGGAGTGGAAGGTTGGATGAGGATGACGACTAGTGCTACAAGCCACTTAGTATATTGCTACTACCAGTCCCAATAGCAATTTGAAAGTAGAGAATATAAGGTCGTTTATTATATACTTTAAAAAATAAATAGGATAGTAGGCGACCAAGCTTGAGTGGTGTATCCAGCCCTGAGCAAACGTGTGCTTCCAGCTAGACGAGGGTCGTTGTTTCTCTATCTTGCACACAACTACCTGTAGGACAGCTAGTGTGGTCCTATTAAATAAACTTTTTTATATTTAGCTCTATTATAACCACTTATTTACTGCGATCTTACGTATTGCAAGTACCATTCACTAGCAAGGATCTTGGGCAATTCCGTTGATAATTTCTGGATAAGATGTGATGGAATTTCCAATTCACTATTCCACTTGCTATTCTCTAGCCTATCTTGAATATGGCCAATTCTTTCCATAATAATATCGAGTATCATATTTGGGTCAGAGTAATACGTTCTAACAGTTCTTTTTACATGGAGAGTAGCGGTTTTGACACCATCATTTTTTACTTTACCAATATGACTTGGTATAAACCTGGAGTCAACCAGAGAATCAAGGTCCTCTGAGCCCGAGTAGACAGCTAGAAAACATCCATTTTTACCTGTCGATAGATTTAAAAGCTCTTTAGTAAAACGCAAAGGTGGAAGGTCGACAGTGATCTCATGTACGACAAATATTACACACATCTGTGATCCTTGAGCTTCTACTTGATTTCTAATTTCTGAAAATTGTTTGAATGATGGTAGAAAGTTCATCCTTGATTTCTTGGGCGTGTCTTAGTGCTTGAATAATGTCCACAAAAAATATGTGAAGCTGAGGAGAGAAAAAAAAATCAAAAAAGGTGTGGTGAAGAGAAATGCTTCAAAAAAGTGGGCGGCCTCCTTTGCTCGCATTTTTATAAGAGAATTCAATAGGAGACGTAAAGACGCCCCCTCCCTACTCTCAGTACAAGCTCGCTTGAAAGTAGTGCAAAAAATATATTCCCTTTTGAACAGCAGGTCTCTCTGCACTCCAAAAAGAAGTGCAAAAAAGGCAGACAAATGGTTGAGGCCTCTTTTTTTATATTGCTATTGGAAAATGACGTATTACCCAAAATGACGTAGCTGAGGCTGCAATTACGGCCTTTTCTGGTAAACACACCAATTTATTTTCAAAGAACAAAGCCTCCATGGCTTACAAAAAAAGGGAGTGAGGGTCAAGCACATCTGTGCAAATGTCCAAATATCTAAAGAGTATCCAGAAATTTCATAGTAGTGAGAGAATT
>JANBQS010000167.1:0-29684 GCA_027577415.1 Coemansia sp. RSA 922 | reverse complement strand
GATATTGGATATAAAGCGAGGCTAGACTAAGAAAATAAACCCAGTGATTGCTATATAAATGTCGTTTGGAAACCTGGCCGAGTTCATGAGCGATTCTGTAATGTATGTTACAATATTGGCATTAGCTGTGAGGCTGTTAACCAATTTCTTTCAGCCAGGGTTTACTGGACGTCTATGCTTGCTTCTTAATGATACTAATAGTAATAGTATACCTGTCGTCACCATTGACATTAGAGTCTTCAATGTTAAGGTCCACTATTAAGTCATTAATCATGCTGGGTTCATACTCGATATTAAACGCGTAACAATCAGTTCTCATAGCTATGCTCTTGATGGGGCCAGGCTTTAGTTTATTGATAGCTGGCATCAATTTCTCAACTGCGGCTTCTAGCGAAGGGAAAAAGAGAGAGAGATGAGGTGTGACAAAGTTGCTCATTTATAAATTCCTTAATGGTAAGATGAAAGAGAGTGTAGTGAATGGAGAAACAATTTTTTTGAGAAAAAGTGGGCGCTGCTCCAGCACTCCTTTTTATACCAAAAAGGCGCAGGCCAAAAAAGTGAGAGTAGAGCAAATCCGCACTGCTGAGCTTGTCCTCATGCTTCCAGGCTTTTTCAAAAGTCACAACTGTCGTCATTTTTTGTAGAAAAGGATTGAGTGAAGCTGGAGTAGCCCAGCCAATAAATGTTGCACATGGGCAGCCAGGAGAATGGCAATAAAAGGTATTCTCACTTGCCTTTGACGCCTTGGCATGCCATCGAAAGAAATTGGGGATGGGAATGCTAAAGTCTCCTTCCCAAAGGAATATCACGAGCACAAAAGCACAGCAAAAATGTCATGTGACGTACCTAATAAGATATGAAATAGCAGTATCATAGAAAAAGTATGTGACTTAGCTCAAAAAAGCATGCTTTTGTGTTTCGGGGGGTTGGCGCAATGGTAGCGCGTACGCCTCCAGAGCGTAAGGTTGTTGGTTCGATCCCTGCACTCCCCAGAAACATTGGCGTAGCTTCTCTTTTTGCTGGATCCGGATCTTTGGAGTACAGCTTGTACTCAACGAGACATGTCATGTATGATGCCACTTCTTTTTTGTTCGCCTCCAGAGCGAATGGTTGTTGGTTCGATCCTTGTACTCCTCATTTAATTATACGTAGCCTCTCTTTTTTGCTGGATTCAGAATCTTTTTGGAGTATCATTTGACAAAGCTGCACTCAAAGTGATAGGTCAGAAATAAGGTCGGCTGTGTTTGACACTTCTTCTATACGCATCGTGCGCAACAGCAGCTCCATGCTGTCAGTGCGCCAAATCAGATCCAGGCCCTTGAGCATGGCCCACAGGCGGTTGAGTGCCGTGACATTTTTGGACAGCTCGGCATAGGCCTTGTGGAGTCCCTCTCTGCTGTGTTTCTTCCGCCTAGTCTCTATATCCTTGCGACAGCGGCGGATCTGGCGAATAAGCACCGTCATCGAGGTAAACAGGCAAAACGGCATGACTTGGTCACAGCGGTCCAGCGGAATATCGCTATTCCGATCTATAAACGCGATAATGTCGTGTACGGCTTCTAGGCAAATGTTCCACGACTCCTCCACAATGTCGTACGCCAAAATGCCGTCGTTGAGCAAGTCGGAAAACGCCGAGGACAGCATCTCGCGAATGGCGCTATTCTCGATAGAGTCGGTAGAAGCCAACGACGATATCGAGCTGGACAGCGCAGTTGTGTCTTGACCAAAAAACGACGGGCGATTGGCAAAGTGCAAAATGTGCACCAGAGGCACAGAGTACGCGTACAGGCAAAAGTAGCGGATGCGCATAATAAAGTGACGGTGCTCGAGGCCGCCAAAGGCCGTAAATGAGTGCTCGGGCTTCCACAGGTGCTTCATATCGTCGGCGCGCACCAGATTGCCTCGCCACTCATTGAGCATCTGGTCCAGCTCAGCAAACCGCGGATACTCAAACAAGCTCGCTAAGCCAGCTGGCCGCTGCATGGGGACAATCGCTGGGACCTCCAAGTACCGAAGGTTTGGTAAACACGTATTGGTCAGAGGGTGCTTGGAAAAGCTTAGTTTGGCATTCCAGAGAAACGTGTTTACACACGATGTAAGCGCCGTCAAGCTGCACCCTTCCACAAACGGCTGCAGCAAGTATCCCGTCCGCAGGATCTCGCTCTGTGGCATGTTAGTTTGGTAGCTCGCTGGTCAATTGTCAGCCTTCATTACTAATATGTCGTCCCAAGTGTGATCTGATCTCGGCGCTGAGACGTACAAACGCGACTCGCTGATAGTCATGGGCCGGTCGCTGAGTAGGCCCAAGTAGCTGTCGATTTCGTAGGCAACCCAGAACGTGCGGCGCTTAAGCTCTGTATCGATCCAGTCGTCCCAGGATAGTTCAGCATTGTCGTTGGCGAGATCGATAGTGTGCCAGCCAAGCCGAGTGACCAGACTCGACGCTAGACAAGACAACGAGTTATAAGACATAAATTTGCACTCGCCACCCTTTAGCGATGCGAGGAGAACGACCGCGCGTACATAGTCCAAACTGGGATTGTCCAGGCCCAGCAACAGCTTTTGCTGCACATCTTCAATCGCCTTGTCAACGTCAACATATACCCCGGTGTGCTTGGTAATAACTCGTGCTGCCGACGCTCGCATAGCTTGAATAAGCAGTGGATCGACTTTGCCCTCCACTACTCGACGCACCAACGTCGCTGGGTGGAATATCGGACACACGCCATAAAAGTAGTCCATGTAATAAATGATCGTGTCGCGAGTCTCCTGCGAAACCTCGTCCGAGTAAAAGCGCCGCATAGTCTCCTCCGGCGTATCTCCCAATGAGCCGACAAACGAATGTTTTGGTGTCTCGCTGGATTCCGAGCTGCTAGGGTGCCCGCCCTCATGAGTACCGGCCCGGCTATCAGGAGCTTCTACTGAGTTGTCATTGCGTGGCGAATTTGTTGTCAAGCTGCTGATTGTAAAGCTAGTGGCGCCAGGCAAAGCGCTGTCGTCGGCTGAAAACGGCGTGGAGCATTGCTGAGACAGAGGAGCTGAACTGCTGCTTTCGGTGGGCTTGGATTTTGACTTTGGTTTCGGACCGCGCTTCCTCTTTGGCGTCCACGTGCACTCATAGTTGAATCTCGCACAGTTATTACACTTGGCGCCATCGCCTTCGCATTTGGTCTTTCTGTAGTGGCAGCTCTCGCACGCACGTGAGCGCCGGTGACGCTGCCAAGGAATAAAACTGCGCTCGGAAATTGCAAGTATATTGGCAGCAGGCAGCGGTTGCACCGGTACGCTGGCTGCAGGAACCGAAAAATTCGGTCCTTGCGGTACATATGGCCAGTATCGGTTGTCGTACACAGAAAACGGCAGCTGGCTCCGGGCTACTCGTTGATCACGTGGATTTTTTTCCGTAGTGCCTGCCAAAGGGACTCTTCCAAGATAGGGCTGTTGTGGCGTATTCTTTTGCATAAATGGCAGCTGCGGATAAGAGTACGAGCTAATATTTGTAGGGGGCGGTGCTACATAGGTCATTTCCGGCTGGAATAGGAGCTGCTGCGGCGGTCCGCCACTTGTTGTCGATAGTTCGGTCGCCGGCTGACTCGAACTTTCGCTGCCAGTGTTTAACAGCGAGTCGATACGTAGAAACTGTGACATAATGTGTACGAAAAGTACTGCCCACCCCTCTTTTTGCTCAGGTAAAAATGACTAGTAAAAAAAAGTAAAGAAAAGAAAAGTGGTGTGAAAAATACAAGTGCAGAGAAGAAAAAGGTGTGTGCTTTTTTTGAGGATATACCCGAGCAACTGACCTAGTGCCTATTTCCACATAACAATGCATTTATCGCTATAATGCCGGCAGATAAATGGAAGCTCAGCAGCACGCAAGCCACTTTTTTCTTGCAGGTACATTGGCACCAGTATTCCAAAGCGATGCTTGTATGCAGGCATGGCAAATAGACAGCGGATTTACCACCGACATGAGGTGCGCAAAGGGCTTCTGCACAGCAGGACGACAAGTCACAAGCGACTCTCACTATCCAAAACACCCCCAAATGTTCAAGCAATGTCAATATCGGAAAAGGTTCGGTGCGGAGTATAGGGGTCAAAGAGAAAAAAAAGGAGACCATTGTTTTCACAACAAGCTCTCTCGGTGATGGGTGGTCATATACTTGTATTATCCTAATTTGGAACCCCGAGTATTTTTATTATTGTTCATAGAGGTCTAGAAAATATAATAAAAAAAGAGGGATTGAGGCGCAACACCCAAACTCGGTCCATAATCGCCAGATTTACGCTACATTAGGCATATGCAATTTACGCTGGAGGTTATTGGATGACTAATTGCCACATCCATCTCTCTATTCTACAAAGTTCATACAATCGTGGTCGTACGACAGCGACCAAACACAGACACAACCAACACGCATAATGGCGAAACATGAGTTTATGACTGCCAAGGCGGCAGCAAACCGCATGAAGGCCAAAGGCTTACAGCGACTACGGTGGTACTGCCAGATGTGTGAGAAGCAATGCCGAGACCAAAACGGATTCAAATGCCACTGCGCCTCCGAGGCACACCAACGCCAAATGTCCATATTCGCCGAAAACCCCGAACGATACGTCGAACAGTTTTCCCAAGAATTCGAACAAGTCTTCCTATCCATTCTTTCCCGCCGCTACGGCACCAAAAAGGTGCACGCCAACCAAGTGTACCAGGAAATAATTGCCGATCGACAGCATCTTCACATGAACGCTACAAAGTGGGATACACTTTCTGACTTTGCCATGTACTTGGGTCGCGAGGGCAAGTGCCGTGTTGAAGATTCGGAGCGAGGATGGCTCATAGAGTGGATAGATAATAGCCCCGAGGCCTTGGCCAGAAAGGCTGCAATAACGAAAAAGGAGCGCCAAGAGATGGACGATGAACAGCGCGAACAGATGCTACTACAAGAACAGATCGAGCGAGCGCAAAAGTCACAAGCCGGAGCTAGTCAGGCTCCGGAATCAACAGGACCCGAGTCATCCGTGGCTACTGACCTGAAGCGTGACGGTACAGAACAGCCGATAAAGCTCACGTGGAAAGTTGCGCCCGTAAAAGAGTCGCTGGGTCAGTCAGGGCTGCTAAAACCAAACAAGCTCAAAACAAAGCCCAACTTGGCAAGGCCCAACCCGTTCAAGGCAGCACTGGCCTCACAGCAAGGCTCGCTGAGCAAAATGACTCCGACGAGTGGCGGAGCTGGTGAGGGGCGAGTCGTGGCCTCCAAGCCACTGCCAACCAGGCCTACGGCGGCCGAAGGAATTATGCGGCAAGAGCTGCTCCGAAAGGGACTACAAAATACAGCTAGCAGCGGCAGCGGTCGTAGCCACGCAGGGACTACTCGAAGGCGCTCACGGTCTCCCGACAGCTCCTACCATAGCGGCGCTAGTAAGGGTCTTAGCAGGGACCGATTAAATCGCTAGTTTGCTTCGACGAGATAACATGTTTAAAATTAAATGAAGCATACTACAACTTGTTGGCCTGGCGTCTGGCGGCAGCGAGCTTGCTACCTGTGCGATCCATATCCTGGTCCAGCTCAGTCAGGAGCTGGTTCTGCAGATCAAGTTCGTTGCCAATCGTCTCACCCATTTCGCGCTGGCGCCGCAATAGAGCGCTAAACTCGACAGCAACAAGGTCTTGCTCTCGCATTCGCTCCGTCTGAAGCTGCAAAAGTCCCTGGCTATCAAGACCACGAGTCTGGTTCGTCTCTTGGGGCGGGTTGCTGTTTCCAAATATCCTACGGCTACGCGGCTGCGGTGTCCCATGGTCGTCAAGCTTGTGTGTACGCACAGGCATGGCTCCAGGCATGTTGTAAGAGCCCCCGTTGCCTGTCGCTGTTGTGTTGCTACCGCCGGCTCGCCCAATTAGCCGCGTATTTTTGTTGGCTGTCGATGCACCACTGAGCAGAGCAGCCCTGTCGCTGCCTCCAGAGACAACGCCTGGGCCAAGCACTAACTGAGTCAAATTGGCCTTTTCTTCGTTCAGCCGCATTAGCATATCTTGCCGCCGAAGTAGCTCTCCTGCCGCCAAGCTAGAGCTGATCTGTTCCAAGCCTTGCTCCAGCGCCTTTAGAGTACGACCCAGGTCAGTGAGCTGGCGCTTGGCCTGCGACAAGCACTGGTGAGACACAGACACCTCGTTGCGCGTCAGTGCGTTCTCGCGCCGAAGTAAGCTTTGGCGCACATCGCGTATAATCTGCTCTGCGTCGCGCTGGTCGTTCAGCCATGAGCCCGCTGTAACCCATCCCATGTCTGAGTCAATTGACCCGGTCTCTGAGGCTGTACCGCCTATACTTGATGGCCCGTTTTTGCCAGCTAGGTATTTCGAGCCCTTTCCAGCAGGAGCCAAAAACCGTTGTAGCGCTTTTGACGTGCGCCACCGGTCGTCGTCGCTCATTATCATGCCCTGGATATAGCGCTCAAGACTGTGTCTTCGTTCCTCGATAAACTCCAAGTTGCTACTGCTGTCGCCAGCTGTAACTTTGGCGAACCACGAAGACAGTGTTTTGGGCGGCAATGTAGCTGGCGTAGTAGTGCCAGGAAACTCTCTCTCCAGCTCGTAAGCTAGTGTGAGAAAGTCGTTGTAGCGGTGCCACACCGTCCACGAACGTACAGGACCCTGGACATTAAGAGCATACGCGACATGGTGGTCCGGCTCAGTGCGAGTTTCGGCCAAGGGTATTTTAACGTAGCGTATCTGCTCCATTGTCAAGAGAAATTCGATAATAATAAAAAAGAATTGAATAAAAAAAATTAGAAAGACAAGAAAGGGTGCAAGGGGGGCCTGGGAGCAGGGGTTATTTACGTCACACGGGACCAAAAAAATAAACATGGCAACATTGCCCCTTTTGATTATTGAGTCCGGAGCTGGGCTTGGCGGCTCTCCCAGCCAGAGACTTGGATGTCTGCTATACGTGCAAGATAGATGTCTCGAGCAGCGGGATCGTTAAGTGCGTCCAGTGACGCCAGACTGCCAGACTCCGTGACCAATTCCAGCTGGTCGACCAGCCGCGTGATTTCGTCAACCTGGGCACGCATGTCAGCGACCACGGCGGGCACTGGATCTGTTAGGGTCCGTTGCGCAATCTCGCCTATATGCAGCTGTTCGTTCAGGGCACGCAACCGCCGCACACCACGCTCGACCTTGGCCGTGTCGCACTGGAGCTTGGTCTTGAGCAAGTTGTTTGCCACCAGTTGCCGCCGCACTTCCTCCAGTTCCTGGTCCAATTCAGCCTCATCCTCTGCAAAGACCTGTGGACTGCTGCAAATGTCTGCGCGTCGGTGAGGCATAACAATGTAGTCTTCAAGGCCACGCGGAACGTTGAACAGGTTGCGCAGTGCGTACAGCTCAAACTTGTCAAAGTTCTTGTCCACCGCATGCTCTAGAAGCGTCTCGGCCTTATTCACTGCTTGGCTGGTCGCCTCGCTGCTGCCTTGCTCCGTTTCTACAAACTTGCTCAGCGCGTCTGTTGCGCGGTATATCGTGTCATTGGCCGCGTTGATGATCTCGTCAATAAACGAGATGGGCAAAAAGCCAAAGTGCTCCACAATCAAGCTCTGCGCATCCTCGCTGGGCGGATACACACACTTGAACTCGGGGCTCGTGTGGCGTCCAGGCGTAGCTCCAAGTATCTCCTCGCTCAAATTGCTAGCTGTCTTGGCTCCATTGCCCTTCGTCGGCGTACATATGACTGCTGCGTCAAATGAGCCACTAGCCGCCGGAATGCATTCGTCCACAACCATAGATTCGGGAATGGTAGGCGCAGACACTGCTGTATCCTCCGGTTTTGCCAAGTCAGTCGCCTCGCTAGTGGCAGCAGTGCCTGTGCTCTCGACGGCAGCGCTCTCCAAAGGGGGGAAATCGTGTTCGCTCTCAAGCATACTTTAAAGAAGAAATAGTAAACAAAGTATAAATGACCAAAATAAAAACCTAAGAAAGAAGAAGAGAATTAGCTAAACGGAGAAGAATAGCTAGGCATAAAGGACGCCTAACTAATCACCAGGCGATCAAATCACAACTAGCGTCAACAAAGAACCCAATTTGAGCAATACTGAAGCTCCTAGCCGAGCGGATTGCGGGTGAGGTCACTGAGGATCTGGAAGATCGCCTTAGCAAAGCCGAATCTGAAGACAACAAAGAGAATGGGGGCGTTACGCCTATGACCAAGCCAATGAGACACAGCAGGTATAATGTCAGCAGTTCCCGCCTAGAGGCATGTGTCAAAGACATTAAAAAGCGGACAAGGACAGAGAGTGCTTATGCAGGCTCGGAGAACAACATGTACAGGTCAATACAGTCCTTCGTTGCATACTTCGCTCACTTCGTCAAAGGTGGTATTCAGTCCAGCAACCTCTCCGCAGAAGCCAGGCAAGGATGTCGCTTGCTTCTCCCTGGCAAAGATGTCGACAATAATCCAGAGGACTCAGATAGCCCTGCGCAAATCGACATTGGACTAGTCGACTCTAGACACGACGCAGCTACAAAACTGTGTGGTCACACTAGTTACTACCTGTTTTACAGCACCTTCAAAGTCAAAAAGTGAAATGATGCTGTTGATGAAGCATTTGTCGAATTACACCAGTACATGCAGCAAAAGTACGCAGAACATTACAACTAGCGCTCTGCATTAGGCTTTACAGCATGTGCTGGCGATGTACGTATTTTCGATTTGGGACATTCCAAAATCGTGGAGTCCGAGCCAATGGATGTCACCTTGCTCAAAGACCGTCATGCATTTGTTAGGCTCCTGATTAACATGTCACTGTGCGACGATTCGCAGCTCAGTCACGACCCCACTATGCAATACTTGCCTGATCTGAGGTGTTGGCAGATTGATTGCCCAGACAGCAACGACGAGGATAGCAGCAGCAATAATGGCAACAGCGACGATAGCAAGACAATATTATTTCTCAAACATAATCTGCATCACCAATCACTTACTTGGTCACCACACCAGCTGCTTATTAGTAATCTAGCTCAGACCTACTAAGAGAGCTAACGAAGACAGGCCACTCATGGTTTCTGTGGCTAGCAAGGACAAGCTTACCTTTGCCAAAGTCTATCAATATTACACGATAAAGCTAAATATTAAAGAAGATACAACCAAACGACACTTCCCGACTCCCTCCTTTGAGGCAGGATGGACGGGGATTTATATACCAAAACAAAGCCTACCTGTTCACTGACATATGCATTGGGCCTTTGGCAATTGATATCAGAGACACCATTTTTTGCTCTGATCCCTGTATGATTAATGAGTGGAGCAATCTAGCTCACAAGCTCAACAGATAAGAATAATGGCGATAGACATACTAACTGAATATTACTGAAAACTCAAGTCGGCTATTTAGTAAATAGTAAGCGGCGCAGGCGAAGTGCATATCTTTTAAATCCGTCCAAATCAATGGCCTTCTCAAGTTGATCCATAAAGCCCCTATTGTACACGTCCTTAGGCGGGTCACACAAGTCAAAGTTCGAGCATATCAGTGCCAGCAACAGCACACAGTTTATAGCCTCTTTGAAGGGGGTCTCTGAGATAAGGGTGAGATGCCAGCATCGGAATCGCTTACTCATTTGTGTATATTTTGCAATCGTATAAGCGGGGAGCTCGTCCTCAGCAACTTTGCTAGGTGGCATGCCTAGAACAGGGAGTGCACTATGCAGATCCGATAGATACGGGAGCAACTTGATGATGGTAATGGCGTCCCAGAGCGACAGGAATGCATCGGGCAAGCATAGAACCTGGATGCTGAGATAATCACCAAGGAGCGAAAGAGCAGCAGAAATTCTGGACACCGAATGTATGCGGGAAAACCCCCGCGCAGCCGCGCTAGGTCCAACGTTTAGTAGAAACTGAAAGTAAGTCGTGTCTGTTGCAAATGGATATGGTGCAAATCCTAAGTCGCACTCAAACTTGACGTACTGCAGCTTTGGGTGGCTGGTTGGAGTAAACAAACTGCGTTCCTTGAACATCTCCATGATCTTGCTATCGGCCTCCAAATCTAGGTATTCAAGCGTAGCTGCGTTTCTTCTGAATACTACATCGTCGCCAAACGGATAGTCGCTAATCCTTAAAAGCTGAAGACTGGGAAACGGCGCTGCACCGGGAAACACCGGCTTTCCGCCCCTAAACTTCCCGGAATAATACTCTAGCTTCAACACTCGCAATCGGGGGTACTCTATAAAACCGCCGTCAGCATCCCTGATAAGGTCCGTGGCGTCTCCATATCCGCGAGTCTCGATGGCAAGATACTGCAGTGTCATCGCGCTTTGTCGTGCCATTTGCGCAATAGGATCGATATTTTGGGATTCAATGTCGATGTGTACCAAGTTGAAGATACCATCCGCCAAAAGATCAACCGGCGCAGCTTCGTCGCAAATCCGGTGAACAACACGAGGAGTAAGCTGGAAGAGCCGTACCAACAACTTTTTGAAGTACTCTGTCTCTGGGTACTTGTCAACATAGATCTCTCCACACTCTACCTCGATCTCGCGAACCATGGGCGCCATCTGCTTGATTCGCTCTATAAACGCGCTGATATTTGCATCTACCTCGGATGTTTTACCCGCTTCGTACGCTAGCACTTTCTGTTGCTGCATTCGCAATCGCTACGGCTGCGCTGGCTCTCCACGCCGCTCGCCATAGCAATCCATCTTTTGAGCAAGAGATGCATAGAAAATGAACTTGAGTTTGCGAGCTTGTGAAAACGTACAATCTTTGCAGGGTACTTTCGATAGCCCATCCAGAACCTGGCCATAAAAGACGCCCGGCTTGTCCAGTATTATACGCACCTCTTGAGCCAAGTGGTGCGTATTGCGGTAGAACTTTCGAAGGCGATGTGTCCAGTGGTACTCCGTCACCTCATTGTCATGATAACTGCTGCCGCAGAACTTCACCGTGTTGGCTCTGTAAAAGCTCACCGAGGCAATGACCCGAAAGTTTTGACAGACCTGCATTAGCGACAACAGGAGCAACTTATGTTCTTCAGTCTCAGGAGTGACACGGACAGATATAAGCCGAGAGCTGCCAACCAGATGGTTCACCACCATCTGAACGACATGGTGTGGGAGAAGCTGGAAGAGCGATAGATTTTGCATTTTTGTTGACCAAGCAAGCAACAAAATAAAAACCGTAGAGTTGGAAATTGTTAAATATCTCTTTTGGATCTCGGTACCATTGTCATATGTCTTGACTCGGCTCAGTCGTTCCCACGGTTCACTGGTTTGTTTGGCACTTTGGATATAGTGCGTGTTTGACCGGTTAACATCTTTCTTCTCTTCTTTAACCTTTCCAATATTTAATTTATTGACACTTAAGATTTTATAAGCTACGCTAGTTCACTCCGCTCTAAAATCTAATAGAATTAAAGAGAAGAGAAAGCTCACGCTGTAAGGAAGAAAAATTGACATCCAAAAAAAAATCAATGGAACCGCGTGGAAAAATCAATTGGCAGCGACCAAGCCACCGTTGACATTACGTCACTTTTCGAGACATCAATATTTCTATTAGGCTCTTTTGCTTTCTTTCAGGTTCTCAATTTCTTTTATTACTCTCTAGTTTATATCCCTCTTTACCCTTGTTTGCTTTCTTTTAAACCCATTGACTGATAGGGCTTATTGTTTGGCTGTTTCCGCAGCAGCATCGGCCACACTTGGAGCCGGCAAAAAAGTTGATATAAAGCATGGTGACGCCAGATCGAGCCGTTAGGCCAGCACACAGCGACAACAACGACATTGCCGAGACACTCACTCGAGCTCGCCTGGGCGAAATTAGAAAAGATGCTGGCTCGTTCAGGTCGACATGGGAAAAGCTGTGTGAACGGTATCCATCTGGAAACACAGTCTTTGCTCCGCTTACCTTCACGGGTAGTTGTGGGGCAGCCATTACCAGCGCAGGAACTGATACTATAAAAAAGTGACCTCAATATGGAAAGGCCCTCAGTCAAGCAGCGACTGTGGCTGCATATGGAGGAGAGCTCATTGGCACCATGCTTAATAGACCAAAGGCAAGCAGGAGCCAGATAAAGTAAGTAGCCTGCTTACTAGCCAAGCTTTGCGCTACGCTTATTGACACGTGCAACAAGCTTAGGAATATGGCAAACAAAATAGGCAAAGAAAAGGTCGAGGCCTTCAAGATCGCTCAGTATATGAATGTCAACTCATGAGCTACTGATATAGATATCTACACAAACACTAACCTCTTGGAGAACGCAAAGACAAGAAAGCAAATTACCCACACTCAAGTGTCTCTACATTGAGACAATGTCTAGTACTCGTTGGCTATTTCGGACATTGTGCGAAGAAACGAATAGATAATCGTCGCTGTAAAATTTCTCTCAACAAACTGGCCTCTTTAAATCCAACTATATATACCATCGGCTAGCATAGTGTATGCCTTGCGTAAAAAGTAACTAATATTATCTAATAAAAAAAGTCAAACATATATGTATTAAAAGTAATGAGGTATTCTATGAAAGCCACAGCTACTGCCGTTAGATAGGTGAAATGTAATGTTGGTAAATGTGGTGGACTAAAACTGAGCTAAAGGTGTTTACCGCATGTTACACACGATAACTATGCAGATAGCTATAATAAGGGAGTCTAGTGACTACTAGAAGTTAATTACTTGGTACTGGTGCGAGCACGTTTGTAAGATGTGTTAGCTGTCATATAATAGTTTCTCCGTTTTATTCGGCACTGTTGTTTAGAAATATTTTCCAAGCACACAAAAATTCTTCGTAATCGATTACTTCCCCAGGCCTTGTGTAAATAAATTGTAGGAAACCTTCTATAGATTTCGCATAATTATTCTTCCAACGCTCAAATTCATTTGTCGTAGCAACAACATAGTACATTATTGACTCGAGTAGTTCTGGGGTATCCACATACATACCATTGGCATCTTTAATCCTATTGTCATAGCTACAGTCTCTCCAAATAGCATAATATATATGGTGGTCATTAGTCATGCCAAAACTCTTACGAGCCTTGGCCTCGACATCCCTGAAGGGTGTTCCTTTAGGTACGCTATCACCCAGTTTATCCCCTGGTTTGAAAATGCAAATATTCCCCGAATTTGTTGGATTCATCTTAAGGAGAAACAAGTGAAGGTTGCTAAAAAGGCGATAAAAAGTATTGGATAAAAAATACCTTCAATGGTGGCAGCGACAGCTGCCCATTTTATAGTCGTTACCGGGAAACTTTTTTTTGCAAAAAAGAGGGAAAAAAATAACCTTCCAGTCAAGCACCTTGGAAGCAACGAACCCTTTCCTTCAAAGCACAATTTTCTTTGACGACCATTTGCAAAGGGCCCTTGACTGACACGAAAAAGGAAAAGGGAATCCAAAAAGAGCACCCAAAGAAAATAAATCCTTTGAAAGTGACAAAACATCCGACTGGCAAAGCCGAACTCGGCCAAGCTAGCGGATGACGAGTTAGAGCAACGTATTTCCAGCTCTGACATAATCATTTGTGCGCGATTTAAAGTCTATTACGTTACCATGAACACTTTTTTGTCACCTCTGGTGACAGTTGAATTCTACCACTGCCCGGGAAGCGCAGAGGTTTTCCAAAAAAAAAAAAATTCTCACTGGTGAGGCTGCACCAAAAAGACAATAAAGTTAAACCAATGTATATCTAATATCTATATCTGCCTGGCATACAGCCAACGGTATTTGTTACTGGAATAATTAGTAAACTACTCCTAACGTAAGACGATCGTGGGCACAGGAGGTAGTTCAGTAAGGTTCAAGCCTTGATTTCCCACGGCACTGCCCATGATCATTATCCCTTGCTTGGTGCACAGTTCAAGAATTTCTGATGACACAGTTTGAGTCTTTGGCAATACGTTCTGCCGATATCGCATCAAAGATAGTTTTAGTACTATGTACTATGGCGATAACCTATAGCAAGGCTTATCCATGTCTTTCGGCTGCCAGCAAATAGGACTAAACAAACTAAAGGAGCTGCTTAGGATCTTTTTTGCAAGTACATCTGGCATACTTAGCCCCATTAAGTAAGATATTAACGAAGTAGCGTTTTATTGTCATTTCTTGCATGCTAATGGAGCAGGATCAGTCTGATCTCCAGAGTATTAAGCAATTGGATGGCTACATGTACCAAGAAATGTACTTTTTGGCCAAAGAGTTTTAGTTCTTTCTTCAAAGCACTTTTTCTCTTTTTTTGTTGATGACGTAGAACCCTTCCCTCCTCCCACCAACTAAAGATGGAGACACCCTTTTAAGTTTAAAAGGCATGCCCACCACTGGCAAGAAAAAATATCTTTCTTCGCTCCATTTTTCTCCACTCCATTTCTTGGCCACCTAGTTGCTTCTTGTGCTTTTCAATGATTATCCAGGAATACTTTTATTTAGCAACATCGGTGTTGCAACGCTCTGCTCTTCCAGCCACTGATGCTGCCGTCATAGCCATGTCACTCTTTGCAGTCCTACGCAACAGGACGCCATTGTCCAAGTGGCTAGGCAACACACCATCTCTTCTAGCGTGTGCTGCGCTTTCTGCGCTTGCCCTTCACTCATCTGCTGCTTGGACTGGCCATCTATATTCAACTGCCGTGCTCTTGTCAGTTTCTCTGTCTGATTCGACGACTGGCTACATTTGGTTCCAAGCATTCCATCTATTGGGCGTTTACAGAGCACTGAATGGTCCAAACAAAGTGTGGAATAGTGCAGTATGTGCTCTACTACATGGCGCCCTAGTGCTGGCAAACCTCGACACCTCAAACAAATCCTTGTTATACCAGGTTTTTCAACAGTGCACATATGCTCAAGAACGCTACCTCCACAAGCTGCAAAAACTACGCCAGGTTACGCTCAATGGCATGTGGCCGCTTCCTGAGCGTTTCCAGCTGCGCACTGCCTACAGTGAGTTCAAACTCAACACCAACGAGTCATATTTTGTTATTCGTGCTATTTTCCGCATGATGTGGCGTCCAATGATTCCAGTGTACATCGTTGGGTTGTTGCTACAGTTCCTACCTCTACTTCGTATCAAGTTAAACAGCAGCATTATGCACAATGTTGAGGATTTGTCTAACTATAGCATGTATATGATTGTTGCAGACGTTGCGCGCATTATGATTGTTCAATTGTTGGATGACCAGCAAAGCATAGCTCGCCAGTATATTACGAACGAAATGTCTAGAGCAAATCGTGCAATTGACATTGAGATGTTCCGCTTGCCCTTGCAGAGGCTAGGGCTAAGAAAGAAATCAGCTGGTTTTAGAAACCCCTCTAGTTGCACCAGGGCCTTACTTGCGCTTCCACAAGATGTTGAACGCCTACTCAGCTCACTGTTTTCTTTGATAATGTCAGGATGGATGTTGTACAATCACATTGGCTATTATGTGATAATTGCGATTATAATGCCTCATCTGTTGAAACTTGTTTACGCTGGGATAAGGTTGATAATAGGTAGTGAGTATAAATGGAAGGAGCATAAAGGCTCTAGTAACGTAGAGTCAGACTTAGAGGATATAACCAAGGGCATAAAATCTATAAAGATATTTGCCTGGGAGAAAATGTTTCCAAACTTATCACCCAAGTTAACTTCCATGTCCAGAAAAAAGCTTCACTGGTATTCTCCAATCATGCGACTTAGTTGGACTTTGCTGAACACATTCGAAAAGCTAATTGACAAGTTAAGTGCACTTGCAGCCATACATGCCTACTCTACATCCGCGATAGCTAATGTGGGTGTGCCCAATGCCAATATACTTGTAATTACTACTCTGATTCAAAAGTTACAGGGCGGTGCGATGTTTTTCAGCAGCAAATTATCTGGATTTAAAAGCATATTGCATGATAACAAGAATGTGGAAAACATACTAAGGGGCGACTTTCTCGATTCTTTGCCTCATTCAGACGACACTTCCGAAGTTGGTCCATTGGTAGAGTTGAAAAATTGTAGCTTTGCCTGGGGAACAGGGAGATATGCTATGAATGTTCTTTCAAATGTTACACTTAATGCTGGGGCTAAAGAATTGATGGCAATTGTTGGCAAGACTGGTGCTGGAAAGACATCACTACTGTTGGCCATGTGCAGTGAAGTGGAGATGAAGCAAGGAACCGGAAAGTTGGTTGGAAAAATTGCATACCTTGAGCAGCAGCCGTGGATCATGAATGACACGCTGCGTGCAAATATTCTCTTTGGGCGTGAGTATGACGAGGACTACTACTGGAAGGTGTTGAGTGCTTGTGCGCTTACAGATGACTTGGAGATGTGGCCAAAAAGCGATATGACTGTTATTGGTGAGAATGGCATGAACATTTCTGGTGGTCAGAGAGCTCGCCTGGCTTTGGCTAGAACTGTGTATTCTAAGGCTGACATCTATTTCTTAGATGACCCCTTGTCAGCAGTGGATGCTATTGTCAAGCGCCATATTCTAGACAATATTATTTTGAGCACTGGGATGCTGGGTGACAAGCTGTGCTTTGTCACCACTAACGCAGACAACATTTTGCCACTGTGCAATCAAATTGCTACTGTCGATAATGGTCATGTCTCGGTTAAAGTGCAGACACCCCAAGTCCATACTGCATTTGAGTTTAAAGCCCAAACAAAGCCCAAGCAGAAATATGTTGACAACACCAGCCAAGAGCTACAGGTAGAACCAACTTTAGTTGACAAGGGGATAATTAGTATCACTGAAAAAGTCACTAATTCACCTGCTAGTGCTAATGATACGCCTAAACCACCAAAGCAGTGGTCACACTGGAGTAATGCCTTGTATGCTACTCGTATTTGTGGATTCCCAGTGGTAGCAACTATAATAATGACAATGATGTTTGATAAGATATCAGCAGCAATGCTTGATTTATACGAGGTTGATGTGCTAAAAGGCAACACCAATTCTACTATGGCCAATAACAATGCAATGCTTGCATATATTGGAATGACGATATTGAGCGACTTATCTAGTTCCTTGTCGCTGGACCTTGAAATTTACATTTCCGAGGCTTTTATTATTGATAAATTCAGGCAAAAGGTCGGCAATCGTCTTATTAGAGGCCTGTTGTTTGCACCATTAACATATTTTGAAAGTAAGCAAGATAGTGATATTTGCAACGAGCATGGTAATGCTATTAGTACATTTACTAGTAGTGTGTATTACTTTTTGTTATATATTTGTGGAGATGCTGTATCTGCCCTCTTGTTGATATACCGAATTGCAAGGTCCTCTCCTTGGCTTCTCATTTGTATTCCGCTATTTTGGTTGGTTTCCCATGTGATGAAATCCATTTTCGAGCCATTACACAAATGTTTTGATGAGTTAAATTATAAGCTGGGGAATGAGCATAATCACAGCAAAAGACTGGTCAATAATGGAGCCCAGATGATCCGCCTCTTTGGAGTAGAGCCTTATTTCACTAACAATTACATTCGGGGTGCTGAGAGCACTACTCGCTTGGCCATGGTCCAGTCAGCATATGGTAATTTAAATGATTTAGTGTCCGCATCTACTAAAGCAGCACTGCATTCGATACTGCTTTATATCTATATTGCAATGTCAAAGATTGGGTTGAACACAATAAGGGCAGGGGATGTTGCTGAGTTCCGTCAGAACTGTGAATTAATCAACTGGAAGATAGAAACTATGTCCCACTTGTCCACATACACATTCGAGCTACTAGCAGAGATTAATGACTACCGCAATCTAGCTGAGCGTGATCCAGAAGCTCCATTTGTAATTGATACCTGTCGTCCATCTACACAATGGCCGCCTAATGGCAAAATTGAATTCCACGACTTTAGCATGAAGTATGGTGCGGATCTAAACTACGCTCTGAAGAACGTCAACTTGACCATCAACCCCGAAGAGAAGATTGGTATTGTTGGGCGGACTGGCGCTGGTAAGTCTTCGCTGGCCAAGGTGCTGTTTAGGCTGATTCACGAGAATACCAGCGGCTCAATTTTGATTGATGGACTGGATATTTCAGAGTTTGGTGTTGGTGACTACAGACCACGACTGGGTATGATTCCTCAAGAGTCGTCAATGTTTGGCGGGTCCATTAGAAATAATTTGGATCCACTGAGTCAGTTTGATATTGAGGAAATGTGGGCGTCATTGATAAAGTGCAACTTGTCCGAGCTGGTTTCATCCAAGGTAATCTCAAGCAATGGTAGTGAGGAAACTGAGTATAAAAAAGATCAAATACGCAAAAGAGTACAGTGGCAAAACGCTGGCTGGCTTAAGCGTGCAATGCTACTTATTCTGAAGAAGATGCCCACGACGTTAGACCATGTAGAGGAGCCCGAGTCCAGTGGATTGGATAAATCTGTTCAAGACTGCTTTGGAAGCTTTAGTAGCGGCCAACAGCAGCTATTTGGCCTATGTCGTGTAATTATGCGCAAACAAAAGATTGTTGTACTTGATGAAGCCACCGCCAATGTCGATTTGGAGACAGACAAGTCCGTTCAAGAGCTGATTCGCAAGGAGTTTAGTGATTGCACTGTGCTGACCATCGCTCATCGCCTAGAAACAATTATGAATAGTGATCGCATTATTGTCATGGACAAGGGCACCATTGCTGAAATTGGCACACCTGAAGAATTGCTTGCTAAAGACGGAATGTTTGCACAGCTAGTCAAGACCAGCGACTTTGGCCAATAAATGAGTGTCGTTATCGTCAGAGTAGACTGAAATTTCTAGAGTGTTTACATTTCTTCATGTTGAATATATGGAATGCAAAGTACACATAACTACAAAGTACTTTCGGCTTTAAGAAACTCGGCAGCATTTACCGCTTGGGCAGCAGTAGCCGCCGAGTGGGCGACGACTGCCTGAGGGTTTTGCCCTGGTTTAATTGCCGAGACGTAGTTTGCTGGAAACAAGCCTTCTCGGCCGTCTTGGGCCGTACCTCGCCACCACTCGCTGGGTTTACCCCAGACATCGACTTTGCTGCTGACCGCCACTACGTCCCCCCGCTTGAAGCTGAGCTCGGCCTTGGTCTCGCCAGTAAAATCGTATTGTGCCTGCGCAAACTCCATTCCCACTGCACGCATAGCCTGACCAGGTCCAGACGGTCCTCCTGAGGCGTTTTGCGGATTGCTATAGGCTTCCATATTTTGCTGGGCAGTCAGTCGGCGCTGTCGAGAGGCAATAGATCGAATGATCTTTGTCATTAGATACGGGAGTCCAACGATGATAGCAAAGAACATCAGTAATGAGCGCTTGCTAATCCGCGATCTCTTCTCGTACTCGGCAAAGTTACCAGCATCCAGGTCGCCTTTATTTACGCTCATCGGTTGGCCTGTGGCCCGCGAGATCAGGCGCCGCAGTCCATCGTAGGCAAATGTGGATCCAACAGCGCTGGTCAGTGAGCTGCGAAGCATACCAAACTGGTCCATCACGCCCAGAACGGCCATAAACGACGAGTGTGTGGCAAAGTATGTTGACTCTAACATACGCGCAAATCCTCCAAAGGCGCCAACCAGTGATTCGACCAGCTGGAATGTGCTGCGGGTCGAGGCGTCAAGCTGTTGTGTCAACGAAAGCGGGTTCTGTTGACCCATCGGACCACCCATGCCATATCCTTGCATGCCGCCATATCCGCCGTATGACCCCATTCCCCCGTAACCTCCGCCATACCCACCGTAACCACCATAGCTGCCCATGCCTCCCATGTTGCCATAGCCCCCCATGCCTCCGTAGCCGCCGTAACCGCCATATGATCCCATGCCCCCGTAGCTACCCATCCCGTAGCCACCAAAGCCGCTATTTGAAACCATCGTTGTGTTTGGGTTGGCTAGTGTGTGGTTATCGCCTACAGTTGCCGGATATTACACCCCCAAACACACACACATGTGAGCAGTTGACACTTTGAGTTCCGTTGACAGCAATATATGCCCTATTGATATTGGAAAGGTCTGAAGCGTTTCTTACCTGCAACTCCAGCGTTGGCAGCAGCGGTTGTCGGTAATGTAGGGGCTGGTGCTGTTGCAACCGAAGGAGCGGTACTGGCGCTCTCAGCCCCACTTTGCTCCCAGGGCTTTGGTGGCGAAGACATTAGCTATGCGTAGCAATTACCAGAAGACGTCAAAATTAAAAGGGCAGAGTAGAGAAAGCGGAGTATTTAAATTAAATTACAGTGTCTTATGCATTAAATTGAAGTAGTAACCGAAAAAAGAGCGAGTATTAAAGTTGCTTGCTCTATCTTCTTCACAGATAATCGCCGCACATGTGATTGTAGCCCGTCGAGCCGCCGAGTCGACAGAGCTTGGCTTTTGACTCGAGTCGTCGAGTCGATGACACCTGGTTTCGTTGGGCGCGGCCGATAAATGGAGCGAGACCCTGAGCATGACTATGCCTGATGTCGGCCAGATTGTCGCAGAACCACAGCGGCTGATTGCTCAATAGGCGATATGAATAGATAGCGCGAGGTTCTTTACTATCAACTCCCTTTTTTTGGCAAGAGGTCCGTGGATCAGTCTATAATCAAACCACAACATTAGCATACGTTTAGCATGTCCACGTTCTTAGGGGGAAGTTGACTGACTATAGGCCGCTCGGGCCAGCCAGGCACCGGCGGATGAAGGGTGTGGCCGACAAGCTGAATTTAGCAAGAGCTTCTGCGGTTGATTTAGCCACACTCAGTGCTGTATTTAGTAACCCAAAGCATGGTGGTTGGTGGTACGGTCGATCACATTAACAACATCAGTCAGTCGCCTTATTGTAGACTATTGTCAGAGCGCTTGTGAAACAAAATTTATTATTGAAGATGATGCTGCGTACAAAGCAGCGACTGAGCCCAACCGGCACTTCAGAACTAGCCACAGGCTTTCCGGCAAAACTCGCCTGCAAATCTTTCATTTACGACAGTCAACATAAATGACGTAGTTTGTTAATTGCGCCACCATCTCCCACGCTACACAGTGAGCGAGCCCCGCTAAAATACGCGGCTGTCGTAGATCTACCAGTAAACTTGCTTCTAGATAAGAAGAAGAGCATGCTGGAGACGAGCGACAAGCTGCCAGCCGCCGCCCCCAAGCAAAAAAAAGTATGTAATTTTGCAAACAATTCCAGGCACACACATCACCAGCTCCGGTTCAAGCCGAAGTTGGTGCTCTATTTGGAACGTACTAATTTTGTCCATCAACTAAGGTGGGGTGATCGAGCCAAGCCAGCAAGGCGCTGCTGGGCGTCTAGAGCTCACCGCATGACTTCTTTAGTTTTCTTTGTGCTGATTCTGCCCCTGCTGCTACTGGCGGCAGCAACAACGGTGTAACATGAACACGCTTGGTGAACCCCTCCCCCTATTTACCCGCCCCTTCTCCTGATATTGTGCTAGTTCACTTTTTGAAGAAAGTTGCCTATAAAGAACAGTGAGGAGACTGCAAGAAAACAAAGTGTACACTGGTCACTTTCAACCTGTTGGTTTTATTATCCAGATAATTTTTTATACATATGAACGCGCTGCCAAACATGGATGTATCTCATTATGCACCCAAAAACCCCATCATAACCTCACAGCAGCAACAGCAAATGCAACGGTTCCAGCAAGATCCTCGTCATCAAAGGCATATGCTACCGCCGATTCCTCACCCCTTGTCTACTGGTGGCGACGGCGGCACGCCTTCGTTTCAGCTGATCTCTGCGACTATATCGCCAGCCGCTCTTGGCAAGCCCGCAACAACAGCTTCATCGGCTGTTCCAGGAGGCGACTGCTACTCACTCGCCCAACAGCTTGTCACGCCTACTTCGCCCGTCTTTGGCTACGCTGCTAGGAATCTACCCGGACAGCAGCAACCACAATCGTCGCCATCGCAGCCACAGCAGCAGCCGCCTCTACACCTGCTAAACATCCCAATAGGCCATGCGTACACATACCACCCCTCAACGGAGCACTCGCAAACTGCTGGGTTGATCTTCAGAAACAATCCAATTACTCCGACCCAGTCAGGCCAGCATATACTAACACCGTCGTCGGCCCAGACACAGACCAAACCGCGCCCATCTCGCAACAAGAGCAAGTTCAAGCGCTTCCGCAACGCCTTTATATACTTTGTCAACGACCAACGGTAAGTTCATGTTAGCTAAGCGAGATACGCAATCTCCGAGAGATGCACACCACTAAAAACACTGGAAAAACATGCCATGTATCTACTATTGCGTTCATTAGGTCTCGGGTTGACGACGAAACAAAGAGGCTTAAGAACCGCGAGTTTCTACAGCTCATGAGCGCTCGGTGGAAGGGCATGTCCGAAGTCGAGCGTAGTCCTTATGTCAAGCTTGCCGAGGATGACAAGAAGCGCTTTAACGACGATGTCAAGAAATTCGGCAAATACGAGTCGCGCCAGCGTCGCTACAACAAGTCGCGGCAAATTAGCAGAGATATCTTAGGCCAAAGCAACTCGTACATGGCTGGTGCTCATCAATACCCGAACTCTACAGCCAACCTGCTATATAGCAACGGCTTTGTGAATATGGCTGCCCATCCAACTCAAGCTCAAGTCGATATTGCCCCCACCGCCCCCGCCACAAACTTCCCTTCCTTCTACGTCGGACCTCCCATCGGCTCACAGGGGAGCACGGCAAACACTGCCAACTGGCAGCAACAGACTGTAGGCCAGGGAATTGCAAACGGTGCTACTAGCGCTATGCCGGCGGGAATGCCTCAGCAGTCGACACAGTCCAACGTCATGCTTTGTCCGCCGGACCTGTTGGCTCAAAGAACCTCACTCTCAAGCAATGGATCGAGCAATGAGCTAGGCGAGCTCCAGCAGGCGTCTACTAGTCCTAGGTACCCATGGATGCCAGCTGATGCCCGCACTCCTGGCGGCCAAATGGAGGCCGGGAAATACAATCCCTACTACCAGCAGCAGCAGCCTTCGGTCGGTACCTACATGCAAGTTCCATTGGGCGCGCCTATCTCTCACTCGCTCACTGAGCCTGTGTTCTATGGCGATAACCACGCACAGCCTCAGATTTCGGCAGCAGTTCAAGCCCAGATTCGGAATAACAACGCGCTCGCCCACCACCACCAACAACAGCAAACCTTTCAAGCTCAAAACTATTCGGTAGTGTAGACCTCCATTTGTAAACTTTAAATACTTTCATCAGACCACGTGCAAATACCCCAAATCAATGAGACTGCGGATTCAACAGCTGAGTTTGATCGCCATTTTTGGCGCTTGCTTACTTTTTTTCTTCGTGTTTTCTTTACTATTAATTTATCACAACTTCATTCACTCTTAAGCACAATGCCTCCAAAGGCTAAAGCCAAAGACAAACAAAGGTCCAAGTCGAGGTCGAAATCGAGGTCGAGGTCGAGGTCGAAATCGAGGTCCAGACGCGAGGAAATGGCTGAGCGCAGGTCGTTGCCTGAGCGCACGGCGTTTTCTATCGAATACCCCGGATTTGTCAACAACGTTGACAAAGCTATACTGACACTAGGTGGCTCCGAGCGAGTGTCGCGACACGCGACTTCGGGCATCGATGAACGAGGGCCAGTACAGCTACGCTATAGGTACAACGATCCCATCTCACACCCGATTAACGGCCAAAAGTTCGAGACAGAAAACTTGCTTATCAAGGTGACCAAGCGTACGCGTAGGCTAAAGTCTGCGACGGGCGAAGTGGTAGGCCCTGTCGAGTTAGTGAGAGAGAAGGCCGAGATAGTAGCCGTGATTGACAAAACCGCACGCTTTCGCAAACTAGCCGATTTCCAGTTCATTGTGCCCAAGGGTGACCCACTGACGCAGATTGCAAAGGCGCTTAGCAGAGTTGACATTGACGAAGCAAAGCGGCTCTGCGATAGCGGCGTATTGGATTCTAGCCTAGACGCGTCAACTGGCTATATCCCAGCCCCGTTCCTTGATTCATCTGGCTGGTCATCACAATACCAGCTCAAAGAGGCCACCGAGGCTTCAAAGGCTGCCGCAGAGAACAACGAAGCCGCCAGTGAGAAGCAACCAGCAAAGGGCAAGTCAAAGTCGCTGTTTCACGGAATTATTGTCAAGTACTCTGGCGGCATGGTACCCAGCGAGCCGACTCCAAAAGCTTTGGAGGCTGTCGAGGATGTTCCTCGGTCGCTTATTCGAAAAGCGCAGGGTATCCTTGCGCAAACCCCAGTGATAAGCCGAAACGCCATGGAGGTTCTTATACCGCCAGGCGAGCGTCAGGGATACAAACTCGGTGCAATCATGCAGTCGATGGCGTACGTGATGAACCTAGGGCCGTGGCGCAGCTGCTGGGTAAAGCTTGGCTACGATCCGCGCGAGGACGAAGGGGCTTACAAGTACCAAGTCTTGGATATGCGTCGTAAAGCCCCCAAAGAGAACGCCGGTCGAGTTCGAATTCTTCACCGAGGCGGAGGCGCAAACATTCCAAAGCAGCCAGTGCTGTCCAAGGAGGACACTGCGCCGAGAAATGCCGTTGAGGCCCAGCGCTACATTTTCGACGAAACTTCTGCCGCTCAGGATATTGGTGGCATAATCCAGCTCCTTCATATTGAGATCCCTGTTATCAAGGAGCTCGTCAACTACTCCAGTGGCCGGCGGAGGAGCCCTTGCCAAGAATCGGGCTGGCTTCAGCACTCCTTGTTCAAGTTAATCCAGATCAAGCTACGCGAGGCCAAGCGCATTTATAGCGAAGACGCCCTGGATAAATCCGAAGACCTGGATATCAACTACGACGAGCTAAACAAGGCTATTGCTGCCGATCGCAAGAAAGAAGCGGCGGAACTAGAGGTTGAGACCATGCGCAGAGAGCGAGAGGTCGGCTCTGTGCATGGCCAACCGTCGCAAACGGTTGATGAGCGCGTGAAAACACTAATGCACAACTTGGACACGCTGGAAAATAGGGATGCCGACGACGATGCATATGACGATGGTGCCGAGTTTGAAGAGTTTGACATTTATAGCGAAGAGAGCGATTCAGATAGCCAGAGCGATGCTGCTGATGACGATTAATACGGGCCGATATCTGTCTGAACAAAGCCGATATATACTTTTTAATAAATAGTTGCCTAAATATTGCCTAGCATATCGATGACCGCTCGCAGTGAGGCAGCGATCTTTGATTGCGTCGCTGGTCCCTTGCTGGGAACTCTGGCCGCAATACTAGTCGTAACGTTGGAGCCCCTGTGAGCACCATTTGTAAGCAGCGGCTGGCGACTCTCCTGGTGAGCGATGGCAATAGGTGCGGCCTTGCTTTGTGACATAAATGCCAACCCGCCAAACAAGCCAGCAAACCGCTGGTTCACAGCATCTGACACACGGATAAAGTCCTCGATATGCTTGATAAGAACTGCCGTGCTCTTGTCGGGCAATAGCCGCAATATAGAGTCTCGCCCCGTTGTCTTTTCGCGTATCAATAAGCCCAGAAGCACCGACAAGTACCCGGCAGCAACCGCCGCGTCAGCAATTGCGCAAGCAGAGTGACACGCCAAGAAGGCGCGAGTAAGCAGCACGGCCAGGGGAAGGCGGCCCTTGCACACACACTCTGGAAAGCATAGGTTGCTTAGTGCGCACTGTGGGCTCTGCAATACGTGGCTAAAGTAAAGTGCTGACGAAGGATCCGAGTCAACAACATTCGTAAGCAACGCACTAGTGACCAGCAAAATGTCATAGCGCAGATCGCTGGCATTGTCGACCAGTGCCTTGCGCCGAGGCGAGAATTCCGATGCGCCATGCTCTATACCTGATGCGGGCTGGTCTAGTTTCTGTGAAACAAACGCAATGCTCTTAGAGACGATGTCAAGACCCTTGCACGCAACGAACCGCGCACAAAACACGGTACTGCTGTTGGATAGATTGACAAGTAGCTGAAGCGTCAGTGCTGCAGTCTCTAGCGCTCGCACCAGTGCCGTTCCTTGTAGCTGAGCGCTAGCCTGCTGACACATGGCGAGCAACGACAATAGTAGCGGCACGCAAGAATCGATCGCCAAAATCTCGTTCTGGTTGTCCACGGACTCTGTCGTGCAAAACCGCAATAGCTCTAGTTCGAGCGCTATAGAGGCAAATGACGGCACGCTGCCATCAGGTTCGCGTAGCAGCAGTCGCTCCACATGCTGGGGCTTTCCAAGGCTGCCAACACTAGTTGCTCCCGCAGTAGTTATCCGTGTGCGTTGGCCGATCTTTGCTGCGCCAAATTTATCCTTTTTACAGCCAGCCGATGCGTGGGCTGCTCCCGGCGCAGGCCTCTCCTCCTCGGGCAAGTCAAAGTCCATCCACAAGTCGTCCTCATCGCTGGAATCAGAGTCGAGTGCGCCGCCCCTGTTACTTGTCGCCTTCCAGGAAAAAGACGTAGTGGAGGCGCGTGGGTCATCAAACGGCGATCTAGCTGATACACTCGATCTAGGAGCTGTGGCTCGTCGTTGCACGTCGACAAAGGTTGGAATGCTCCACGAAAATGCGCGTTCAATAATCAGACCAAGACAGCCAGACTCGTACATCTCGCTACGAAGCAGCCTTGCCATCGCCAGATATGCCACATCATCGCTGCGAGTAAAGCTGTGCAGCGCTGCCAAGGCCAAATTGTAAGTCGATTGTGGAAGTGACTCGCTGACAACATTGCACTGCCGAGACAGATAACATATCTGCGCAGCGCAATGGTGGTAATCTGCGCTGGCAAAGTCGCGCTGACGTCGCAACAACAGGATTTCAGTCTCCGCCGTAGGTTTCAGTATCTCGGCAACAGTCTCAAGGACTTGGCGCTCAAACACTAGTGTTTGCATCGTCGCTGGAACGCCAAATGCCATGGCAATGACGAGCATAGCTGTCGGCAGGACAGCAGGGTCATCGCGTGCCCGATGCATGCTTTGCAGCAATGTAGGTAGCCAGCTTTTGCTTCCCAGCAATTCGTCGCGAAACTCTTCGTTGCCAAGGCCGTCCAGTAGTTGGCAGCACGCAGCGGCGGCGTTGCCGAGGACCGAAGCATTGAGGCCGTGGATGATCGCTCCTAGTTTCCTTTTGAAAGGCACACTCGACTCCTTGCGACTTCCGTTATCACCTACTGAGTCGGCAAGATCAAGCAAGTGTGCAGAACTGGCCGGTGTGCCAGGCCACTTTACCGGTAGGCATCGGCTATTGGCAGCAGAGTCACTGTCCAAATCCGAGTCGCATTGCCCTAGTAAGGGCTGCGAGTTCATTCCTAGCATTCCTGGATTAGCCAGCGCTCGGCCAAACTCTTCTAGGTCGTCGTCGTCTCGCGTGCGGCCATAGGTGTAAACTACGTTTTGACTATAGGCGCGTGCTTGCAAGCGCTTCGAAGTGGCCAACGAAGGACCCTGTATAGCCTCCAGGGTTCGCCGGTTTGCCACTTGGGCCTTTGGTGTTGCGGCGGCAGCAGCAAATGTGCCCTCACCATCCGAGTCACCTAGGCTGCTTGAGGGTTGACTGCTTTTGCCAATGTCTAGTAAGCGACCAGGTGTTGAGGGTGGCGATGACGAGGCAATGTCTGAACTCGTCTGCGGTTTCCTCCCACGTGTTCTTGTGGCAACGGGGCGCCGAGTGGCCCTTGTCTGGACAGGAATTGGACTGCTGGCAAGTAAGTCAACCATGTCCCAGGGACTATCGTTCGAATGCGCGGCTTTTGGTTTAGGTGGCAGTTGCTGTTGCTGGCGATGTACTGGTCCTGCGTGCGATCCTCGCATGGCCTTTGCGACTTTCGATGGTGATTCGACGGCCTTCAACTGCAGGCAAGCGCTCTGTTGCACAACTGGCTTGTCCTGGAGATCTGTTCCGCGAGTGTCATTTCGGGCTCGCTTTGGTAGGCTAGGCTTGCTCTTGGCCACTCTTTCTGGTACTGCTTTGGCCTTAATCTGCGGTGGAGGAGCGGCAGGAACCTTGTCTGGCCGAGCTACTAACGCCGGGGCTGACGTTGCTGATGCCACAGGCTTGCTCTTTGCCGGAATGGGTGCCTTTGCTGTATTGACAGCGTTGCTAGAGTTTATGTTGCCGCGAGTCATCTGCTTAGCTGGGCGACCAGATCCGACAACTGTGGCCCGAGGTTTGACGTGCGCCTCGTTGGTTTCGCCAAGATCCCAATTGTTCTTGGCCGATTCTAGGATTGCTCGTGCAGACTGATTACTCGGCACTATAGTCCTGGTTTGCGTGCTCTCATAAAGAGAGTCAAGCTTTGACATTGTAGACTGTGCTGATCGCCGCGCCCAGAGTTTACCGCCCTCATCGCCGTCTTTGACACTGGCTGGCGGCAAGGCCAGTATGCCATCTTCACTCTCGCTCTCACTCGTAGTGCTAGCTGTACCACCATTGGTTGGCGAGGATAGTGACGCAGTTGGTATGCGTGACTTCCGAGGGCCAGATCCAGATACAGGTCCAAACACAGAATCACTATTAGTCACGCTAGGCTGTGAACCTACTCGACGCGCGGCCAGAGCCCGGCGGCCATACGTAGCTGCCGCAGGCTTGCGGCGAATGTTGGAAAAGGGGTCCGACATTGCATGCACTGAGGAATGTCAAATTAGGAAGTACAGAAAAAAATACAAGGGAGCAAAAAAAGTTGTTCGCGGCTTGAAACGCGTGAGGATGGAATGAGCTCACGCGTGAGTTTGTTGATCGATCTAATCAAACGTGGTGTAAAGACTGTCGTAACATCCATGTCAATCGGTATATGGCTGATATGCTAGTTCTTGCACACCATTTGCAGCACACCTTCTCTAGTAACAACAACGGTGAAATTGGCGACATGGTTGTGTGGAAGCAAGGCGCGCAAGTCAAAGACTATTATCAAGGCGCCAGACTGCATTACTGACACATGCAAGACAAGGCACCCAAAGCCATCAACCGGTACCAGATGCAGTGAGAACCCTGACATTGGGGGCATCTGTGCAATGTGGTGGTCGGTGCATTGATCAGGACATTTATTCTAATGAGAACCAAGTCTACGTTAGCAGCATCCACATTCTCCCAAAACTCGGGATTACGCCGATGCTAGGTTGATGTCTACCGCCACTCCTCAGACAATCATATCGAATAACCATCATTCAAGCAGACGTATGTATTTTCATGTACTCAAGCCATATCAGCAATGATACCCGCATTGGCATGCGATTCAGGTCAGCAACCAGCTCAAGCACCTCTAGAACCTCTCTTAAAGAGTCTACTCGCAATAGTCCATGTTCCTTTCTCTGTCAACACTAATGTGCACTGTTTGGCTAGCATATATTAGTTTATCCTATCTGTACGTGGTTGTCGCTGTGTAAAATAGCATTATGTGCCTAGTCTACAGATACCCGCTGCCCAATGCAGTGAACTCTGCCAATAAAGTCAAACATTTAATCATTCGAAAGAAAGTAAAGCGAGTCGAGAGGAAGAGAAAAAAAAAACACTTTTGGCACAGCTATCGCTAAAAGAAAACATACAATACTATCAATTTATTGATGAAAATGTTTGCCAAGCTACCTATACCGTCAGCTAGTGAACCATTCTCCATGCTCATCATTGAGTGATCTGTGGAGCCGTATCAATTTGTTTGGTTCATTCATCCTTGGCCTGATGACTTGAGAAATGTGAAGAGAGGCTTTGTGCACCTTGGGTCAAGGACCACAGCTAGTGCCGAGCTTTAGCCCATGAATTAAAACTACAGTCCTCAAATGGCAACTTTCTTGGATCAGCGAGAAGTTGGGGACTGAACTTCCTGGATGCCCTTTACTGCCACCTGACTTTCCGGATT
>JANBQS010000166.1:0-29707 GCA_027577415.1 Coemansia sp. RSA 922 | reverse complement strand
TGTTGTGTCCGCCGGCAGATGAATTGGAAAAATGGATCTCGGCTATAGATAATTGGTTTTATATTTTGTAATTTTTTTATGTAGGTTTTTTTGTATTGATTTTATTTTATTTTATTTTTATAAGCCTTTGTTGAAAGGAAAAGAGAAATAATGTTAAAATAAAAGTAAAAAAAAGTAATGTTATGTGGTTCTCTTAGTCATGCGATTGTGCCGAGGCCTGCGCTAGTTGCGCTAGTCGCGCTAGCCGTGCGGCCTTCTTCGGCTTTATATAAAGAGGCTTTTTCGGCTTTACAGGCCCAGAATTTATCATTCTATTAAGCTCTGTGGCATACTTACTATATGGACCGCTCTCCAGGGCATTGGCAACCTTGATAGAGTAGCTTTTAAGAGCTTTTGGCTTGCTTTTTATAACACGGAGCTTTGGGCATGCAAGTGCCAAAAGCAAGACGAGGTCTATAAATAGGGAAAACTCCTGGTTAACAAAATTATTTATCTCCCAAGCCTGCAAATTCTTTCCCGTATCACAATATGTGGAAGCTATGTGATCAGGGAGCTCTTCGATGGCAATGTTCTCAAGCTCAGGTCCTAGGCCGTTAATGCTACTGTTAAGGTCGACAAGGGCTGGAAGTGCCTTTACTAGACTTAAAATGTTGAAAAATGATGGGTTGTCTGAGTGCATATTAAGTACTCTTATAGTATCGAATGTTTGGCCACGTTGCATTGCGACAATTGGCAATTTCCAAAAAGTTTGTGACCATGTTTTCAAATTTTGAGCGACGCTCATCAAATTCTTCAGTAACTTAATCTCGTCAGCCTGGGAGACAAAAAGGGTATCGTCAAAGTCTTCATTAATGAATACATGACGCAGTACTTTGTGTTTGTTTTCAAATGTCTTGCACCTGTTGAACATAGACACATCACCCCTGTCTAAAGTGATTTGGAGATACTCTAGAGTTGCAGCGTTGCCACGGAATAACACATCATTATTAAATGGATACTGTGAGCCCAATTGTAAAGTTCTTAAAACGGGAAATAATACGGTCTCTGCCGTAACTACCATTGGATCAGTATCGTGTTTAGCACACCAGCGCAGTTGCAGATGCTGCAAATTAGGGTATACAACAGCCTCCCCATCTGTGCCATATAGTATCATGTTCGCATTACTTATATCGATATCTAGATACTGAAGCGTACTCGCGGACTTGCGCACCAAGACTTTATGTGCAGGTTGCGAAAATGAATAACCAAAGTTAATTGAAGAAAGTGGTGGGATGTCGTCAATGGTGGATAGTTTCTCAATACCGGCTTTATACATGTAAAGGTTTGCGCGTTTCGTAGAGGCATAAAGCACAGTTGCTAGTGCTTTTAATATATCATCTTTCGAATTAGGGCCAAAGTTGTCAATGGTGTTTACTTCCTGCGTACTGAATTCTCGACATGCTACCTCTATCGTTGTTGCTGCGGGGGCCATTGATTTCAGTAGTTTGGCAAACTCGAGAGTATTGGGAATGGAGTTGCATTTAGAATCAGTGTACTGGCCATAATAGTCGATTACGCTGACAGTAAGCTTGTAGACTAAGGGAAAGCATTGCGTGTCTCCAAGATAATCAACCAGCAGCTTCTGAGCCATTCCACTAGCTATGCCAGACATTGGGGCACTTACACGAATCTCCTTGGCCAAGTTTTCAACATTGTATGGAAGTGATTTCTGTTTCACCCACACTGGTCGCTCGAGATGCACTTCATTGGTTGGAGTATCAATGGAGAGTGTAAGCTCTCTCCACAGACATTCAAGTGCCGCCTGTCGCCAAGTAGAACTCAGGGTCAGTAACTCCTTTAAATTGCCCAGCTGGCTACAGTTTACTAGCAAATGGGACCTCTGCTCGTTCACTACCCACTTTAGAATCGAACGTAGAACGTCTACGTGAAGAATTTGAGCTGGTGACAAGTGGTTGGTCATGGTGCCTAATAACAACTGGTTGGAAATTACTAAGAAAAAATGGATAGCTTGCTGAACTAGTAAATGGCTTGGAAGCGAATAAAGCAGAAGAACGAAAAGAGGAAAGGGATGGGAGGCCTCCAAAGCTCTTCCATCCAAAGCTGTCCAATTTTTTTGGCTGCATTTGCAATGAGACTTTGTACAAGGCTCAGCAAAGGAGACAAAGGAGGCAAAAGAGGCAAAGGCTGCGGCAAAAAGTCCCAAGTTCGTGATTATTTAATCTAGTAGACATTTTATCAACTTGGAACATGTTTGCGAGTAGAATTTATGAGCGAATATAATAGAGTAAATTAGTGGATGTGAGCAATATCGAACTAAGGAGCCTTTCTCCCCATCATGAGGAGAAGCGGATCATATCTACTGGCACACTCAGCGATCACAGCGGCCACCTTTGACTGCAGTTCTGCGTGTCTCAACATGTGAACCACCCTTGAGGGTCAGCAAATCACGGGACTGGGCGCAACACGGAGCTAGCACAAAGGTTGCAGGTTATATCCCCAGGCATTCTAGAGGCAAGCGCATTGTTATGATTCCTTGTTAACAATCCAAGAGTGATAAAGTATATTCTAATATACCCAGTTCACAGCCAGCCTTCTACCTGGCGCCCACTAGTCACACATGCTCAAAGCGAATTTACCAGCCTCTTGCCTGGTGTCTGCAATAGTACAAAAAAATTTTAAAGCTACTTTGACCACATACTTGTTCTTTGACGACAAAGAAACAAAAATGATATGACAATGACAACCACATCCTTTTTGTTTCTTTGTCATCAAAGGTGGCCTTTGAGCTTAAAAGAAGAGAGGACTCATGCCTCAGAGTGGCCAAAGGCAAAGATGCTTTCGATAAACGACCAAGCCTAGTCTTTTCCTCCACTTTCTCTAAATCACCTTTTTATTTATCTCTTACACAAATTTATTTCCAAGCATGTCTAGAAGTGTATCACCAGCGCAAATCCTCCCCTATGATGTACTTCACAGAATTGTAAAGCATGTGGTAGGTGAATCAAGGACTCCATTAGGAAAAGTGAGCAACCATAGGCATGGTTTAAAGGAAATGCTGACCGTGTGCTCCAGTTGGCGACAGGTAGCACGTGCGTGTCTGTGGAGGAAGTTGGAGTTTACCCTGGACGGAATGACGAATGAGGTGAATCTTAATCCCCCACCGTGGTTGAGAAAGGCTGAGCTGTCACCTAGTGCTGCAAATCTGGTCAAGGAGCTTCATGTAACTATCCCATGGTCCACCATGGTTAACGGCACTGCCTATAAACTGCTAGGTGGCTTTATTGGAGAAATGAGAGCGTTTCCATTTGCGTATAAACTAGTTTTCATGGTAAGCGAGTTTACAGGCAGATCGTCATACCCAAAGAATACTGCCATCTCCAATGTCCTTAATTTCGCTCAGCTGTTAAAGTCTATGATTCCAGCAGCTACCACAATCGAAGTGCTGACCGCTATCAAATTAGTACTAGAAGATGATGTCGAGGAAGAGCTCATCATGGCAGTCAATGATAGCACAATCGACGTCTCAAGTAATGAACATGAAGTAGTGCCAGACGAGGAGCTTATTGGTCTATTTAGCCAAACACTATACACCGGCATAAAACGTGTAGTACTTGACTTGGGATTGGCTGGGTTCAAGAATTTGCCTGTTGTTGGGCTCATTCCTCAGCTATGTTCACTATCATTTACTAGTGGACTGTCACCAACTACAAACGCAAATTTGGCACACAAGTCGGCCACTACACTTCAACGCATGGAGGTAGGAATTCGTAATGCAAACATGCTACTGTATGATTCAAGTGGCAATGCTGTGGTTTACCCGAATTTACAGCATTTGCTACTGCACTCTTGTATTCGCAGCCAGCCTGGTGTAAAGGTAAATGCAACCGCAGCTGGCGTTGTAGCATTTCCTTTTCTAAAGACCTTGAGAGTGTCCTCTGTTTATCCATTTTTTACTGACGTACTGTTCCGAGGCAATAGTGCTACTCTAAAGCATGTAGACTTTCCCGTTGATAGGGACACAATTATAATGCTGTGTAACAGTCAATCGTTTAAACACAAGCGTATAGCCCTGCGTCATGTATTTGTTAAAAGTAGCTACTCGAGTGGGGACCTTTCACTTATTTCCGAGGTAGACATGAACCGGTTCTTGAGCAATCTAGCTGGAAACGCTCAAAAACTGATATTTGAAACTCCACTATTACCCGAGATGTCAATTTCGGCAGCACTAGATGTAAAGGGCTTTAATAGCCTCCAGGAGTTTGACACAGGTTCTGACAGTTTGTCCCTTTTTAAGGTGTTCGCCCTATTGAAGGCATTCCCGGCACTTGTTAAACTTCGAAGCAAAATCTGTGGTTTGGGCTCAGAGTTTGAACACATTGCAGCCAAATATTTGCCAGATTATGTCGCTTCCACTTATTGTAATGTGGGGAGTAACTTTAGAATGTGGCATATGTCTTCGCTAACAAGCACCCACGCTACTGAAACCATTGAGTATATTTTGCTATTGGGTCTTGCATGCCCAAAGATCAGTCGAATCGAATGTCTTTCTAGTGTTATTGGAGGGTATCGCGCCAAGATTACCAATGCACTAGAGAGTGGTCCGTTTAGTAGGTATGACTCGCAACTTGGCAGACTTGTCAATGTTTTCTACAAGAAAAGAAGCTCCTAGTGCAGCGGAAAAGTTGCATCTCAAAAATAACGATATCGGTTTTTAGATATTGGATATGGACAATACTTTCTTTCTTGTGGCTACCAGGGCTATTCATAGTCGCTTTAGTGCAACTTTTCAATAACATTTTATTCACTGATTTTGTTAAATATCTCTTTTGTCCCTCGGTACCATTGTCATGTCTTGACTCAGCTCAGTTCCGTTCTCACGGTTCACTGGTTTGTTTGGCACTTTGAATATAGTGCGTGTTTGACCGGTTAACCTCTTTCTTCTTTTCTTTAACCTTTCCAATATTAATTTTATTGACACCTAAGATTTTAATAAGCTACGCTAGTTCACTCCGCTCTAAAATCTAACTGATTTTGATTAGTTGATCCCTCACCAGAACAAAGGCAGAGCACTCACTGGGGACACACACTTTGTCTCCTTTGCCGGGGAAAGGGTCGCTTTTTAGCAAGGCAAAGACTTTACGTTCAAGCACAAGCAAGAAACTGAACGGTCAAAGAACAAAACAGCTTACAAGTAAAAAATCTTTTTTGGATTCCCTTTCCCACATTTTTTTTTCAATATTTTTTATTTTCTCCCCCAAGCTCTCCTGTATTCGGTGCATTAGAACTCGGCTATTAATATCCGCAATGTCAAAACATATCTCACCAGCGCAAATACTCCCCTATGATTTACTTCACCGAATAGTAAAGTACGTAGTGTGTGAAACAAAACCGCGGTATCAAAGAGTACAATGTCAGAAGGATAGCCTAAAGGAGTTATTGTCCGTGTGTTCCAATTGGCGTGACGAAGCTCTAAAATACCTATGGAAGGACCTTGACCTTACAATGGATGAGAGAAGCGATGAAATATATGTCGACCACCCAGTGTGGGCACAAAAGTTCCAACTGACTTGTACTTCAGCCGGTATGGTTAGGGAGCTTCATGTGAACGCCACCATGTCTGAGGTAGTTACGGGAAGCGCCTACAAACTACTCGCAGGGTATATAAAAGGCGCTACTAGTTTGCCTCTTGCTAATAGGGTTTCCATTGAAGTTACGCCAGGCGTGATTGGGTATTTGTATGCAAGAGACAGTGCGTCTCTGAATGCTCTTATGTTTGCCAAGCTACTCATTTCGATTACCCCGGCGGCAACAAAGCTAGCCATAAACTGCTGTGGTGTTTCCGAGCAATTGGGTAGTTTAGATGAACACATAATTGGAGTACTTGTAAACTCGCTACAGAAAAGCACCAATGGTGCAAGTACCAAAATGCCACCAGTCATCCTTGACCAACCTTCGGTGGCTTGTCTTACCCTGCAGCTAACGTCGCTAACCTTGAGCTGTAAAAGTGTGCTGGACGTGCGTACAATTCTAACACACAAATGCTCTAATACCCTTCAATATCTGGACATTGGAATATGCGATCCCAGGTCTATATTCACCAGTGCTGAGGGGGATGGAGTTTTTTATCCAAACCTTCTTTACTTACAAATGTACTTGAATGTGGCTGCTCACTCTGCCGAACAAGTGTTGATTACAGATATTGTGCCATTTCCTTCATTAAAGTGCCTAAAGATGCGAATGAAGTATCCATACGACGATGATGTACTATTTAGAGGCAATTGCAACACATTGGAGGATCTAGAAATACATTTGGACAAAACAGCAGTGACTATTCTAGACAAGAGTCAAGCATTTAAAAGCAAGTATAGAAACTTGAAATATGTAACTATTGTGGACAAGTATATCAAGGGAGACCTACACCTTGTTCCAGACGAAACTATGAGCAGCTTTCTATCCAAGCTGGCTCATGCAGCGCGGAAAATAAAGCTATCGTCTTCAATAGCAATTAGCCACTTGCTAACTATGACACCACGTAAGCTCATTTTAACTCATGTACAAGATTTGAATTTGTCGACTAAGTCGCTATCGCTTTACGAGATATTACATTTGTTGAAGGCACTCCCAACTCTTGTAAAGTTTAAATGCGATATCACAGGTCTGGGTACCAGCTTTGGCCGCATCGTTTCTAATGAACTGCCGGGCTATATTGCCTCAACGTATAGTGATGCTGGAAAGAACTTGCAAGTTTGGCGCTTGCCAGGGTCTAATAGCACACGCTATTTTAATATTGCCGATTGTGTCATGCTCTTAGCATTGGCATGTCCAAAGCTTCGACGTATTGAGAATGCTGATGATTGTAAATATCTAGATAGTATTGCCCAAGCGCTTCAAGTAGATCCATATAGCAAGTATGCTCTACGACTCGGCTGGCTTCTTGAAAGACATGATGATGTATGACCACAAAAAGGGGGCGAGAATACTTGGTGTATTAAGCGCTCCGCATAATCACGCAACTGTGATCTAGGGCATATTTCACCAACGTGTATAAATGCGGAGGGCATATATAAAAAAGAGAGTTGTGAGTCGAGGGCCACGTGCAATATGGCAAGCGCATAATCTTTATCTTTCTACTAGTGTTTATTCACCCCTCCAACTATAAAAAATATCTTCGTCTATAAAATTTACTTTTTTTATTATAACTACTACTGACAAATACTTGGGGGAGCTCTTTCGAGTAGACGCTATGTGGCATGGTCTGTAAATGGCTGGCGGAATACCCACGCCGTTTTCACTGGCAGATATCGGCGTGGCTGAGCGAGCAAAAGACGCAGTACTACATCAAGGCCGTGCTCTCATGCTCTATAGCCAGCATTCTTATATTCATTGATTCCGTTCGTGTACATCTCGGTACACTGTACTTTCAAGTATTGCTTACAACAGCGCTGGCGCATGGCGGCATGACAGTAGGCGCTAACCTCGAGCTCCAAGTACAGCAACTAGTACTAGCTGGCGTAGTATCGATCTACGTACTAATTATACAGGCGACTATCTACGGGTTGACTAGAATATCGTCGATAAACTTTGTGCTGGCGGCGAAACTTGTACAAGCATTTTCTCTGGCGATTTTCTCGTTTTGCGTCGCACTCGTTTATGCCTATACGCCCCGCTTGACGTTGCCCATGAAGCTCAACGCCGTGCAAGTGTATTTGGCTATGACTAGTTACCCGGTCAGTAGGCGGTTCACGGCGGTGACATTACCGGGTATCCTCTATGCTCAGCTTATTGGGGCGGCTATCTCGACCATGGTCAATATATTCGTAATGCCCAGTACGTCCAGTCGCAAGCTAGTCGGGTCGTTCCGAGCATTGGTACTGCAAATGAGCGAGTGCTGCGAGTTTTTCGACACGTCAGCTAGCGTTTTAGGCCAAAAGGGACAAAAGAGCTCAGAGGGTGCGCTGAGAATGCGTCTGGCGCTACGAGCAAAATCCGAAAGTTTTGGGCAAGTGGTCGGCGGCTCGCGATACGAAACAACAGTAGAGCGGTTCTCACAGCTCGATTACCACCGGATATTCAACGCCAGCAACAAGCTCTCTGGGTCATTTGGAACGATGTGTTTGCCGTTTGAAATTGACGACAATTTTTATCGCCACTTGGAAGACCCGTCGACTAAAATGCAGCATGGCCGAATGACAAGCCCCAGCATGGTGTCCATAACATCTTCGAGCGGAAGCGATATGAGAAAAAGCGTGAGACATCACCATCGTCGGTTTCACAGCGACTCAAAGATGCACCACAACGGTAGTCCCCACCAGGTCGAGCAGAGCTTGGCCAGTCTGGCTGAAATGCATCGGCGACAGGAAACTAGGGCTGCTGGGTTAAAGCAAGCGCTAGGCCCAATAAAGGCGCAGGTGGGGCTACATCGACAGGTACTGACTATATTGCTCGATCGGTCGCGGGATATGGAGCACGGGAGTCCGACAAAGTCGCTATTCCACTTAGTCGCTAATTTGTTCCGCGTATACACGGCGAAACGAAGTGACGGGTTCAACTTTATGGGTGTGGATGGCGACGACTTTAACATTAGCGACTACGTGAGTAACGCCGATATATGCGCGGGGCAGCTGAGCGCGCGATTCCAAGCAAGACTAGTGCAGCTGAGTCTTACGCAGCTGGCGGTGGTGGTTGAGCAGCATATCGAGTTGTTTGAGCAGGCTGAGCTGGCGTGTATTCAGATGATTGCGCCATACGATCGTACAGACAGCGTGCTGGCTCATGAGCAACACGTCATAGTTTTGTCGTTTGTGGGTGCCTTGCGTGAAAACGCAGTGCATTTGTGCAATTTGCTGCGGACGCTGCATCTGATCAACGAGAAGCGGCCGAACCGAGTTCAGATCTGGTTTCCCAAGCTGAGCTGGTCGTGGCTGTACCGTGGCAGAACAGACGAGGACGACGGCCATGACGTCGAGCCCGAGACGGAAGACTGGGATCTCGAAAACGCCTTTGACTTGGAGTCTGACGCCGAGTCAAAAAGCAGCTTAGAAACTGAATTGTCGACCGGGAACAATGGCCAATCACGCACTGATGAGCAGCTGTCGAGTGCCAATGGCGCCTATAGTAGTGCGATGAGTAGCGATGACGAGGTCAGCGGTCGTGAGAGAGGCGATACTGCTACCGAAAGCGAAACGTCAATCTTGCCACAACGACATAGGGGCCGACATAGCCATGACCACCGCCATTTTCATCGACACCCAACCAGGCAGTCGCCGCCAAAGGAGCAACCACTGCTGGGTAGTCGGCTAGACCAGCAGCAAGACCCCCTGGCAAATGTTATGCGCCACCCTGTTGCGCAGATAGCTAGCAAGGTTCTTGACTGGGTGCGGCGGCCAAAGACAAAGTACGCGCTGAAATTCACCATCACTATCATGGTATGGTCTATTTGGGCGTTCCTTGGCTTTTCCGAGAATTTCTTTCGCACGACCAATGGCGCTTGGGGACTGACATGTATTGGCTCCATGTTTGGCATTACAGTCGGCTCCACTTTGATAGCTGGTCTGACGCGAGTTCTGGGCGTGTCGCTTTCAGGCGCTTGGGCCATAGTCGCATGGCAGGCTAGCAGAGAAGGGGTGACTCCGTATCCGGCCTATTTTTGCTGTATTGTGTACTTTGCGGCATCTTACTATATGACCTTTTTTATTCCTAGACTCGCCCTGGCTGGTCCCGCGATGCTGATCTCGTTTACTTCCGTGCTGTTTACGGCGTATAGAGATGGCCAAGGGAGCAAAGGGTCGTCGCTGGGATGGAAGCACGTAGCGGTCAATGTCGTCGCAATAGTATTTGCCTTTGTCGTTTCTGCACTATTTATGCCCTACAAGGCACGCACGGCATTGCGTCGGCGCTTGGCTGAGATCTTTCACTTGAACAGCCTGATTATCCAAGCGATCAATTATATGCATATAGCTCGAGCTGATTTCCCCACGGTCCACGCCAACGAACGTATCCGCGTAGACGACCATATTGCACGCAGTCGTATACTAATTTCCAAATGTCGCGGATTGCTGCGCCCAGCCTCGCGTGAGCCCAGCGTCCATGAACGGTTTCAGGCCCTCGCTCACCGACAGCTTATAGATACGTTGGAGTTGCAACTCGAGTGGCTCATGTACTCGTTTTTCACTCACAGCAGCCACAGCAGCCAAACACTGAGCCAGGTTATACGACAAATCCTGGCAATGCGTGAGGACATTATTGGCGCTAAAACAACGTTCAACTCTATATTGGCCTCTGCTCTTTATGCCAAAACTAGACTACCGCCGTATTTGCCCGATATCGGAACGGCTCGCCACCAGCTTGTTTCGCATATGACTCCATTGTTGTCTGAGGAGTATAGCCGGAGCCTGGACATTACTTATCTATCGAGGTGGAACGTAGGCATTCTTCATGTTATTGCTTCTCAGACTGATCTTTGTTTTGCCGTTCGTGCTATTGTCGGCGCTGAAACTGACCTGTGGCCAGAGGAAGTCGGTTTCATGCTCGATTGTATTGAAATGGCACCACTGGGTCAGACCCCCAGAAGCACTAATATGGAAAGCGCGTCATTGATTCCTCTTAAGGGTCAGTGGTTTAGTCGGCTGCCAAAGTACTATCCACTAGCTTCGTCAAATAGCTAACAAAAAAATTATGATAAATATATTTCTATTAAAAACAATTGCTTTTTAACTGACTACTTGTACGCCGCATGCAAGAGAAAATTAAGTTGTGATGCATATTTGCTATATACATCACTCTCAAGCGCTTTAGCAACTTCGGCACGGTAGCCAGGCATAACGTCACTTAGCCCCTCAATTCGATAAAGTTTTGGACTTACAAGAGCCAATAGCAAGATGTACTCTACAACTTTGGCAACCGCCGATTTCTCGAGAGAATATATTGTCCAGACTTTCAAACTAGTCCCAGAATTACCATACGTTGACACTATATAGTCAGGCAAGTCAGCAGATAAAATGTGGTCAAGCTCAGAACCCAGACCACCAAAGTCACATCTAAGATTGGCTAGAGCTGGAAAAGCATTCAGGAGGTTCAATACGTCGAAAAATGTCAAAGTACCAGTATCAAATACCTTGATACTCTTAAATTCATATCCATGTTGCAATGCATCTACTGGAATTTTTGCAGACATTGGCATTTCCAATGCCAACCTCTTTGCAGAACTTGCTAAATTTCCTAAACATTTGCTCATATCGATTTCTGAAACATCAAGGTCTTCACTCCAAAAATTACCTCTAACAACTACATGCCTTAACACTTTTTCTTTGTGTTCAAGTACTTTACTCTGGTTGAGTATATCCACAATGTGCTTGTCTATGCTAAATTTGAGGTACTCCAACGTAGCATTGTTGCCTCTGAATAGCACATCATTGAAGAATGGGTAGAGAGTGCAAAGTCTCAAAGTTCTTAATAAGGGAAATGGTATAATTTCCGCTGGTAGAGGCATTGTCTCATTGGGACTACGAGTGCTGGCATTAATACTCAGGTGCCGCAAGTTCGGGTAAATGACAGCTTGGTTATTGCTATCATACAGTAGTGTGTTGGAGTCGCCTAATGCAATTGAAAGATACTGAAGTGTAGGAGTATTTCTATGAACTAGGGTTGAATTCCAGACTGAATTATTCTCACAACTTATAGAAAGTTTAGAAAGCTGTGGAATAAGATCAATAGTTGGTAAATGCATAAACTCTATACTACTAATAGTAAGATGTATTTGCTTTGTGCTGCCATATAGAGTGTTGACAAATGCTCCAAATATTTCTTCACCATCTACTCTGACAAGTTCATTATCCTCTACTTCATTATTATATATCACCCTCGCCCCATTGTAGCACATCACCTCTGTTGTAGATACTGCTGGAACCATTGACTTTAGAAGCTGACAAAATTCTGGCGCATTTGTAGAGGACAAATCCCTTGGATGCAATGACATGGTTTCTAAAACCGTAATAGTAACTACTAGTTTGTGTACAAGAGGAAAGCTTGTCGTGTCTGAAATATATTCAGTCAAGAGCTTATAAGCCATTCCGCTAACTATGTCAGACAAGGATACAGTAACGTGGAGCTCCCTAACCAAGTTCGCTGCATTATGTGGCAGTTCATGCTCCTCCAGCCATATTGGCCGCTTGAGATTCACATAGTTTATATCCCCATCAATTTCAAGGTCAAGCTTTCTCCACAAACACTCGAGTGCTGCCTGTCTCCAACCGGAGCAAACGCAAAGGACTTCCTCCAAGTTGTCCACTTGGCTGTTAACTCTAAAATACGGCGACCTCTCTTTGTTAACTACCCACTTTAAGATGGAGCGTAGAACGTCAATGGGAAGAGCTTGGGCTGGAGACAAATGATTGGACATAATAACTAATGTTGGCTGGTTGAAAAAAAAGAAAATGTTATGTATATTGGTAAAAGAAATGGTTGAAAGTGAAGGGAGTAAAAGAAAAGAAGTGAAAACCTTACAAAGCTCCTCTGCTTTGGGCTGCCCGATTCTTTGGCTGCTTTTGCAATAAGACTTTGTACAAGGCTCGGCAAAGGAGGCAAAGACAAAGCTTTCCAATAGAAATATATCCCCTGTTCATGGCCCACCGGTGCTAATTGGATATTGTAATAGCTTATTGAAGGAAAGCGTGTGTTCGAAAATGAACTACACGCTGTGAGGTAGCCCAACTGAATGCGATTATCAAAGTGTGGGTAATGTCTGGCCGAAGGAGTGTCGTTTAGTGTAGTGGAGTCAGCAATTGTTAGTAACGCCCATGGCCCTGTAATTTATAAGCGGCGTCTAGTAGCCGGCTAAGCTGCAATGCATATTTACTATATAGGCCACTCTCCAGCGCCTTGGAAATTCTGGCGTGATAATCTTGAGCAGTAATTGGCATGCATTCTATCCGACGAAGCTTGGGACTTGCCAGCGCCAGAAGTAAGATGTAATCTATAACTTGGCCAGCGCGCTGGCTACTAATAAAATCTATGCTCCAAACTTGTAAATTCTTTCCTACATCAGGATATGTGGAAGCTACGTAGTCAGGGAGCTCTTTATAGACAATGTTGTCAAGATTTTGCCCCAAACCACTAATGCTAGTTCTAAGGTTAACAAGAGCTGGAAGTGCCTTAAGTATATCCAACACGTTACAGAACGATAGGCTATCTGAACGTAGTTCAAACACTTTGACATTCTGGAACCCTTGTCCGAGTTGCGCTGCTGTTATGCAGGCTTTGGCTATTTCTGAATCTGAAATTGTCAATCTTTTAGCTGAACCTACCAGATTATTGAGAAATTTACTCACGTCTGCCCCTGAGACAATAGATAGACTCTCATTACCAAAGTTGTTACTAATGATTACATGACACAAAACTTTGTTTTTGCTTTCAAATACTCGTTTCTGATTAAGCATTCCGACAGTGCCATCGTCTAAGCGAATCTTTAGATATTCTAAGGTTGCACTGTTGCCTCGGAATAACACGTCGTCATTAAATGGGTATAAAGAATTTAGTATAACACCCCTCAACACAGGAAATAGCGTAACATTTGAAGAGGTTATCATCTCATTCAACCTTCTATGAACATATGACGACATTTGCAGATACTGTAAATTCGGGTATACTACAGCCTCACCACTTACATTGTAAATTAGCATGTTGGGGTCGTGTATATCAATGTTTAGTTTCTGAAGCGTACTGGCAGACTTGCGTACCAGGAGTGCATGCACATCTGGTGATCTTTCGCAGTTGATTTTTAGCGAGGCAAGCAGTGGAATGTAGTTGATAGTCGATATTTTGTCAAGATTGGCTACTTGCAAGTCTAGATTCGCGCGTCTCATGCTAGCATAAAGGGCATTTGCAAGCACTCCTAATATATCTTCATTTAAATCGGGGTTAAGGTTGTTGATATTTGTCCCTGGATAAGGTCCACCGCAACATATCACATCTGTCGACATAGCTGCCGGTGTCATTGACTTGAGCAACTTGACAAACTCAAGAGCATTGGCAGTGGCAATGCATTTAGAATCAATGAGTTGGGCATAATAGTCGTCTAAACTGACAATAAGCTTGTTGACTAAAGGAAAGCATTTGATATGTCCAAGGTAATTAACCAGCAACTTTTGAGCATCTCCGTTGACAATGCCAGACAAGGGGACGCTTACACGAATTTCCCTAGCCAAGTTTTTAACATTGTGTGGAAGTGATTTCTGTCTCACCCACATTGGTCGGCTGAGGTGTACTCTATTTGCTTTGACGTGAATGGAGAGTTCAAGCCTTCTCCACACAAATTCAAGGGTTGCCCGCCGCCAAGCAGAGCACACGGTCAGCAATTCCTTTAGGTGGGATGTCTTGTAGCTAGACCCGTGCAATGGAGACCTTTTTTCAAACACTACCCACCTTAGGATTGAGCGTAGAACATCGATAGGAAGAGCTTGAGCTGGCGACAAATGGCTGGACATGGTGGCTAAGGAAGGGGTAGTTTGGCAGAAAAATAAATAAGTAAAAGTGAATGGAACAAAAGGAAAGAAATAATAATAAAAAGGCATTCCAAAGCCCTTTCTCTAAGTTTCACTATCCTTTGAATTTCTTTGCGACAATGCTCTCCAAAGAAGGCAAAGACAATGTTTGCCAGCGTCATAAAAATATCCAAGCGCACGTCCGCCAAAAACATGGCTCGTCTGGGGCAGCTATTTACAGCGTGTGCTCAAAGAAGTATTATAGCGCTTGCATCTTGGATGGGCCCCAAGCAGTTAGGAGACATGATCAATGATAAGGCGCAGGGTTAGTGAACTGCGTTGAATAAAGAAAACCAACATGCTCTCTTTTGCCTGGTCCACTCGGCCCTTTTCAGTTTGCACTTGAGCGACTGCAAGCTTGAACATGAGTAATGTCGGCAGCTCTTTCGGGATGCACCCTGCACATTCCGCATATCTGACACGCTCCCATCTCCCAAAAGCTGCCACGCGTCACATGTCAAAAAAAAGGCTCATTATGTTGGTTATTGTTTCCCGGCAACTTGACTGTGAAGACATGCATGCAAACCGGGAGCTGCTTATTGTAGAGCTTGACAGACACAGCCACTCTCCGGGATTCCCTTTATTTCCAAAACTAGAAATCCGGGAGTGGGGGGTTGAGCTAATTTAATGACTTACTGCGGCACCCGAAGCTGCGCAAATTGGGAGTATTCAGGCTCTCACTTCCTGCCTGTAGGTTGTCTGTCGAATTCTACACCCGACATCCTCAGAAATGGGCACCTGCCATCTTTCACGCATTTAGTATACAAATGAAACATGTTCTTTTCTCTATCCTTGCCATTGAACACAACTTTTTTACATCTTGTTTTTTTTGTAAAGTAACTATGAGACACCAGTTACAGATTCCTATCTATCTTGTCACGCTCTGTGTCGGCCCTGTGGCTGATACTGTGGTTGCCTGCTTGGCCGTTCTATGCCTGCTTACTTCAAAGCACTCCTGGCGTGGAATGGCGGACAAGCGACCAATAACTGCCGCTGCAAGCTTTGCCAACGTTGCCCTTCTTCTGTCGACTACGGTTGATTTGTCAAGCAAATCCACTGTTTCGGTCGCAGCGGCACTGGCTCTCTCTCTCTGTGTTCCGCTGCCAGCGTGTCCCATGGCAACCTTAAGGCGTGCTTACATATTGTGAGAGCTCTCAACACTGCTTTTGATTTGTCGCTGCTTTCGCTGCCTATTTCAGCTACCAGCGCTCTTATCCACCTACTCGTCGCTTGGCAACTGCTGAGTGCTGAGGCAAAGGCGCATGCCATACGCTGCCTGCGCGATATGTTTGGGATTCGAGGATTCGACTTGATCATGCTGGGCAAGCGGCGTCTGTTTACTGCTGAGGATATCCGCGACCCGACTGCAGAGGAGGATTTTAGCCGAAAGTGCAGGCTTATTTGCAATGACCGTGCAAAAAGGTAAGCTGGACTCACAAGTATGTTTTGCAAGCAACTCTTACTTGCTTCATATTTACAGAAGTATATCTAATCGACATGTTTTGCTATTTTTCATCGACTATCTCTACAACTTCAAAAGTAGGACGACAGTTACCGATCTTTTGCTGTTAGAGTGGAGGACAGTAGCCTACACGACGGCTATCGACACACTTTTCCAATTAGCTAGCAACTCTCGCCGACTCGTTTTCGTTGCCCTCTTGGCCTCTGTTAGCCGTAGTAGTCAAGAGTTGAATATGACCGAGTTGGGCTTGCTACTTGCTGTTTGGCAACTGCTGGTACTCATGGCGCCTATTCGACAATACTTTGCCACGATTAAACAGGATCTCAGCAAACGCAGGAAAGCTCTTATCGACAGCAAGTTGTTAGTGGTATATGCGCTTTCTCGGCGCAAAACTGACGACTTTTATTGGGCGCAATCGAAAGCCAGAGAGCTCGTAGGCGACTCGGAGAGCTTTATGTCCATCATCAGTATGACTCTGGCTCAGACACTCAATGCGTGGGTGACGGCAAGCCAGATCGGCTGGCGAGCTCTGGTGCCCATCGTAGTAGCACTTGTTCACTGGCTTTTATATCGATTGGTGACCAGGAAGATTGAGCGGCTGCGCGAGCAAAACTACTTCTACCCCGCACCAAAGTTCCAAGATGATTTTACGGGCATGCTGCATAACATCCGAACTGTCAAGTTTTACGCCTGGGAGGACGTTTTTAGCAAAGGGTACTCTTCGACACGATTCAAAGACTATGAGCCGCCCATGGTCTGGCGCATGCTGCGGTTTGGCTTGGATCTCTTGAGCCATGCCACAGCGGAGGTATCTGCTGTTCTCGCCCTTATGTCGTACATTACGACCGCGGAGACAATATCTTACTTGGATATTACGCTATTGGAAAGCTCCATTCGGTCGTTGACTATGTTTGTGAGAACTATTGCCGGATTAAGCTCAAGGGTGATGCGTTTCCGAGCCAACAAAGTGGAGGTGCAAGAGTTTTTGGATGCCGACTCTGCCAATTACATTGAGCGCTCATCAACGACTGGGGATTTGGCGGTCGACCTTAACGAGTGTGTCTTCTCTTGGGGTGCCAATACATACTCGCTGGCGCCAGTTACTTTGCAAGTAAAGGCGGGCGACTTTGTCACCGTCGTCGGGCGTATTGGCAGCGGTAAATCGTCGTTCTTGTCAGCCATCTGTAGCGAGATGCCGCTGACAAGTGGCCAGGGCTGCGTCTATGGTCGTATTGGCTATGTCGAGCAAAAGCCATGGATTATGAACGCCACCTTCCGCGACAATGTGCTCATGGGCGCCGACTTTGACGAGGCGTACTTTTCGCAAGTCGTTGAAGCCTGCGCGCTAGCTGCCGATGTTGAATTTTTTCCTAAAGGCGACTTGACGATGATTGGCACAAACGGCGTGAACTTGTCTGGCGGACAAAAGGTGCGACTGGCACTGGCAAGGTAAGAAAAACAGGTTGCTTGTCTTCAATGCAGATTGACATGATTGGTGTTGGGTATCCAAGGTATTAACTATTCTAAGATGTCGTCATATAGAGCGCTGTACTTGCGAGCGGACATTTACGTTCTTGATGATCTATTGTCGGCGGTTGACCCACATGTGGAGCGCCATATTGTTGAGCGCGTTCTGGCCACCGACGGCATTATTGGCCACAAGACACGGATCTTGGTCACGCACGCAGAACATTTGGTTCCGCTCAGCGATACTGTTATTACGTTTGTCGATGGAAAAGTGAGTGTCGTTCGTCAGGTTCCTCTTACTTTGAGCACAGTTTCTATCGATACTCTCGACTCGAAGGACACTATGTCTAGCAACGACTCGGTTGATAAACAAGCTAATGCGGCTGACATTTACTTGAAGCCCCTCGAGTACCGTAAACTAGCTAGCTTGTGGTCAGCCATCTGGCACTTTAGCCAGCTCAGCGGCTATGGCACGGTGGCTATTATATTGGGTATCCAAATTGCTCAGAACTACGCGCTGTACTGTACGCAGAACCTTCAAATCAGTCTTATGACTGACAGCAACCCTGCGACGATGGTGCAGTCGCTGAAGTACTACCTGCTGATTAACGCATTTGTCTCTTTTACTTATAGCCAGATCTTCAACATCGAAGAATGGATCCGAAGGAAAGTTTTGACTACCAGGCTCGAATTCAAGATGCGTCGGGAGATTCGCCAACTTGTCCTTTCGATGCCTCTTCCTTTGCTGGAGTCGCTGCCATATTCAACAATGAGCGAGTTGTACCTCCAGTGCGTTAACTCTATTTCCCAAGCATTCCCTATGACTTTGTGCATTTATATGGTCAACAGCAAACTTTCCGCAGTTGCGACCATCACCCGAGTCATCAAGACATCGCCCGGTCTGTTGGTTATGTGCGGGCCATTGGTGGCACTAAACTACGTGGTCGAGCGCTGGCATAGAGGCACGCTGCCTAAGCTGTACGACGTGCGTCGCGAGGCTATCGGTCGACCCCGAGAGCGACTTGACGACGTCCTTAAGTGTAACCGACCACTTTTGCGAATTCACGATATGACCGACATCTACTTGGACAAGCTGTGCCAGCTCAAAGCTATGGATATTTCTCATGAGTTGAGTCAAGAGTCTGTGCGAGAATCGCTCAGCTTGATGGAGATGCCATTCACTCATATTATCGAGACGACAATACTGGTGTATAAGCTGTATCTGCAGCTTTTTGCATCTATCCCGGTATCGCCAGGCGAGTTGGACGTGGAAACTAGTTTGGCAATAGGACTCTATCACCGAGTTAGAGGCTTGTTTTCTCATGGCCGGATAGACGACCGCTTTATCGACCAATTGTCTCAGTACATCTCGTACACGAAAGATACTCCACGCGAGCAGCCACGCATTGTCGCTGACAGTCGTCCATTGCCCTGTTGGCCAGAGACTGGCGAGATAGAATTTAGGCAGTTCAGGTTGCGCTATCGACCCGATTTAGATCCGGTGCTCAACGAGTTGAGCTTTGTCGTTCACAGCAAAGAGAAGATCGGTATAGTGGGTCGTACTGGCGCTGGAAAGAGCTCACTGACCTATGCGCTGATGAGACTAGTCGAGGCTGACAGCGGGAGTATCATCATCGACGGTGTCGACATTTCTACGATTGGTTTACACGACTTGCGCTCGCGCGTTAGTATTATTCCGCAAGACCCGTCGCTCTTTGAAGGAACCATCCGCGATAATTTGGATCCAACCCACCAGTATACGGACGACGAAGTGTGGGCGGCAATAGATGCATGCCAAATTGCCGACTTGTTGGATATGCCGGCCAAAGCACGCAAGCCTAAGATCATGAACCCAGACAAGGCGAGCAAGGAGGAGCCCAAGCAGCCCAGCAATATACGCAAGCGTAATTGGATGCTAGGAACCGGACTAGAAAAGTGGGTCAATTATAAGGGATCCAATTTCAGTGTCGGGCAGCAGCAGCTAGTCAGCCTGTGTCGCGCACTCCTCTGGCGACGCAAGATACTCGTACTGGACGAGGCGACGGCCAATGTCGACACCAAGACCGACCAAATCATGCAGTCGGTGATTCGCCAGGAGTTCAAGGACTGTACGGTACTGACGATTGCGCACCGAATCAACACTATCATGGACAGTGACCGAGTTCTTGTAATGGACCAGGGCAAGGTCGCCGAGTTTGACACACCGAGCAATTTGCTAGCCAGGGACAGCCATTTTAAGCGGCTGGTCGAATGCATGAACCTCAGCAAGGAGCAAGGACAGAGCGCCGAGTAAACATTATATTTTTCATGTCCAATACAAATTACTATATCAAATTAGGCTGGACTGAGAAGCAGCAGCAACCAAATGGTCATACTCGCCAGATTTCTCGCACATGGCTCTGAAGGCACCCGACTCTTTCTGCAACAAGCTCCACGGCGTATCAAACTCGGCAATCTGTCCGTTATCCATAACCAGCACACGGTCATAGTCAATAATAGTGCGCAGGCGATGAGCAATACAGAACAGAGTCGAGTTGGCAAACTCGGCGCCACGGATAGTGCGCTGAATACGATCGTCGGTATCAAAGTCGACGGAGGCAGTAGCCTCATCCATGATAATCAAACGCGAGCGACGCACAAGTGCCCGGGCAAGAGCTACGAGCTGCCGCTGACCCAAGGACAAGTTCTGACCATTCTCCTTAATCTCCGCGTCAAGCGATTTGAAAATACCACTCATCCGATCCACGACACACTCTCCGTCAGCGGCCTCAACGACGGGGCTGGTGGTGCCGCTGGTACTGGGACTGTCATGAACCAAGTGTGAGCGCTTGAGTGCATCCCACAGTAGATCATCAGAGAATTCGGCAAAGGGATCCAAATTGAATCGAATAGTGCCGTTAAACAGAGTCGGGTCCTGTGGAATAATAGTGACGTTGCGCCGCAGATCCTCCAACCCGATCTTTGAAATGTCCACGTTATCCAAAATAACACGTCCCTGTGTGGCCTCGATGAACCGCATAAACGCCAGAGACAATGTACTTTTGCCGGCACCAGTACGACCCACCACTCCAATCTTCTCACCATGCTTGACCGAGAACGAAATACCGCGAATGACCGGAGTACCAGGCACATACTCGACTACTAGGTCCTCAACATTGACACTACCACTCGTGGGCCAGTCACTCGGTGGCTTACAGTCAGCGGCCGAGAACATTGATGCTTCTTGCTCGAGAGTCATATACTGAGTTACGCGCTCGACTGAGTTCATACTGATCTCGCAATCGCAGTAATTACGAATAAACCAGAGCATGTAGTCCGAGAACGATATGGCGTACATGAGCACAAAACCGGCCAACCCAGCGTCAATAGTATCCAGGCTATATAGTATGAGTATCGTAGTAGAGAACGCCACGAGACAGCCCAACAATTCGATACGCGAGCATAGCCAGCGGTTAGCCGCCCACAACAAATAGTACGGCCTGTTATGTACGTCGACGCGGTTCATAGCCTCCATAGTGTACTGATTCTGAGCGCCAAATGCTCGAATAGACTCGACGCCCGTAATCAGCTCGCTAAACAAAGACAGAAGCGGAGCCATTGATATAGAGTCCAAACGCTTCAGCTCGCGCGTGGCGTTCAGATAGTATACGCCCAGTCGCGCATAGGCCAGAGTCATCAGCAGAGCGACAAAAATAAAGGGAGGAGTAACTGTGGAGATAATAGCAAACACGCTAATCATATGCGTGAGCTGCGACACAAGTCCCGTTATCTCATTGATAATGTCTCCGTCGATGGTACGCATATCTCGGGAGAACCTGCTGATAACTCGACCGATCGGAGTCTTGTCAAAGAAGCGCGGGGTAGCAGCAATGACGCGTGCAAAAAGTCGTTCGTGGTACCGACGGCCAGCACGCAAAGCTCCTACACCCTCGTTGACCCAGTCGGCGAGGTTGACAGCAGTGCTCAATAGACCAGTGAGCAGATAGGCTGTAAGCCAAAATACCACAGTGTGCGGGGCACTGGTATCGTCGGAGGCGCTCATCCACAGGCGCACGCAGTAGTCTTGGATTATGGACGTAGTGCGGTTAATAAACATCAGGCCAATGACAGTGACCCAGTACCACGGCGGACCACACATGCGCATATAATCCAGCCACACGCTTAGGCGGACGTACCCTTGCTCGCGCTCCTCGTCATCCACCAATGCGCCTGTCACTGCGCCACTTGCATAATCGTCTTCACTCCGCATATCATTGACATTCGCCGAGCTAACCGAATCCTCGCCCTGACCAGCTGCGGGGTTAAGCTCGAGACCCTGGATCTGAACAACATCGGGCGCGCCACACGCCGAGACTCGCCCATCTTGGATCACCGCCACATAATCGGCGTGAGGCAGGCATGCAGCCACGTGATGCGTAACCAATACACGCGTCCGTCCCTGCATCAGCGGGGTCTGGCCCAAAAGGCACTCCATTAAAATGTGCTTGGCAGTATGCGCGTCCACAGCCGACAAACAGTCGTCGATAAGCAGGGTCTGCCGTGGCGAGTACACTGCGCGTGCCAAGGCTACTCTCTGCTTCTGGCCGCCCGACAAAGTGACTCCGCGCTCGCCAATCTCTGTACGGTCGCCAGCGTCAAAGATACGCAGATCGGGTTTCAACGCGCACACGCGCAGTACTTCCTCGTAGCGCTGCTGGTCGTACGCCTCGCCAAACAAAATATTGTCGCGGATCGTCGCATTACGCAACCACGCCTCCTGCGCCACATAGGCTATGTCTCGCATAACCCGGCGCTGGCCCGAGAGTTCGACGATCTCGCGGTACTTTCCTCCAGCCAGCTCAGCGTCCAACAATAATGCATCGGCGCAAGGCAAAAGAACGCGACCCGATGTCAGAGTCATCTCGCCGATCAGCGCAGAAAGCAGCGACGACTTTCCCGAGCCCGTAGGTCCCACGACTATCGACAGGCCGCCGACTGGGAAGCGCAGCGAGATGTCGCGTAACGTAAACCGCACCAGTCCCGACTCGGCAGCCATGTCGTTGACAGCAATGGAAGCGGAACTGCCACCAGCCAGTAGCGGCGTCTGCTCAGTGACATCTGATGCTTGGGATAACCCAGTCGCCACGCTAGCCTTGCGCGACAATGAGCCCGAGGAAGCCACGGGTGTAGCAGAGACAGAAGATGCCGCTGACGACTTTGTACTATTGGCATCAGGTGGAGACCACTCAAAACACGCATCAACAAATCCCACTACCTCGCTACTCTCACCAATACGGTCATCGAGATCCTGGACAGGCGACAAGACCATAAACGACTCAATACGCTTAAGCGACACGTAGCAGCTCGATAGCCAGCGGAACATACCGGGTGCACTGTTAAACGACCCGCTGACCATAGAGAAGACGGTGATCGTGGGGAACACAATATCGGCAGTCAGCGGATGTCCAAACACTAGCGAGTACAGGGCCAAAATGCAAATAAGCATCAATGACGTAGTAATAGACTGCACAAACGATACAGGCAGTTGCAACAACATCAGCTTCCAGTATAATGCCAGTTCCTCGGTACGTTTATTGCGGACTCGTTCGATGAACCTCGACTGCCATCCAAAGAGTTTGACGGCACGGATACCCTGGAACATCTCCGTAATCATCGTCACTCGCTCGTCCTCGATAGCCATAAGCCGCTTCTGGTACTTTATAAGGTACATTACCATCAGCTTTGTCAGTGGATAGTAAACGACAGTGATTGTCAGACCGATTAATGCGGACACGCCGAGTAGACTGTAGAGGTACCAAGAGCCCAAGACAAATTTAATCGGCAGAGTGTAGATCTCGTTCAAGTACGATGAAATATGGCCAATAGACTCGAGATCAGAGGTCAGCATATTAGCCACACGCCCATCGCTTGACGCTGTCTTATCGTCCTCGCTGTCTTCGCCCTCTTTGGGCGGTGCCGAGGTCTTGCATCGACGCCGCAAGGCCTTGGACGACAGCTCAGCGACCAATAGTCCTTGTAGTCGCACACTGACACGACGGCCGATCCAAAGTACTTGGTTGACCATGACCGAGTGCAACAACGAGCACAATAGTAGTCCAATAGCATCGAGGTATATCAACCGACTAGTAGAAGCCACCACCATAGCCCTGGACTCGTGGTCTGGTGGATGAGCATTGTACATACGGATAGAGTGCAGAATACGCTGAAGGAAAAACGGACCACCATACTCTAACGCCGAATTACCCAATGCCAATAGACCCTGTGCCAATAACTGTGGCGCAAAGGTAGCCGCCAACCGCTTTATCAAAGAACCCTGGAAGGTGGGGAGGCTCGTGTAGCGGCGCCAGATGCTGAGTGGGCGGTCGCATGAGTCTAGGCAATAAAGGTCTCCGCCATCAATGGTTTTACGCGTACCAAGCCGTAGGACAGGAGTAACCCAGCCGAATAGCAAAGTATCTAGTATCGAAAATCCTCGCTCAGGCGTCACTGCCTGAGGCTCTTGCTCCACACGCACGCGAGTCAATGGCGTACGGTACTCTGTCGCCTCAGCCAACTCATGTCTGCCCTCAGCAGAGTCGCGGGGCAGGTAGGTACCGCGACGATGCGTACTCAGTAGAACCAATGTGGCAATGGCTGAGACCACTGCGGTGGCAAGTACAGACCGCGAGTGAGTGGTGGCCAAGAGCGGCTCGTAGATATGCGAGCCAGTGAAAAAGCCAAAATAAGGCTCAATCAGCGAGCTCACCAATAGCTGTCCAAGCACTGATACGGTCACTGTCCAATGAACTCCAATAGTGATATGTGCCAGACACAAACTGCTCCAAAATATCAGCTGCGACTGCCAGTACGTCTGTTGGAACCCCAATCCAACAACAAACACTGTGTTGGTGGCGATGCCTATTCCCACCAGGGATACAATGATGGCCGCCACGCACATTTTACGCCGGTTATCCTTGTATACACGCAATGGGTGTGCGCCACTGTTATGATCGACCAGGTGAGTACGCCACGACCACCCAGCCCCTCCTAAAATAATAAGAATACTGACAAGCGATAGGTTTAGGACGGGCCAGATCACACCCAGTCGGAAACAGTCGTTGCCAAGCTCGCGAGGAGCGCATACCGTCGCCATGTCCGTAGCCCTGTCGATGTCGCCGTGGGGACCACCGGTCCAAAGAGATCCCAGCATAGAGAAAAAAAAAGGTGCCTAATAGCGATCCACAGGTAATAGAAAAGTGCAATAAGATAATGTAAATAGATGCAATAAAAAAGAAATAGGTGATAATAATAATAATAAGTATAGAGTAGAAGAAAACAAGTACTTTTTTTATTTGTTTTTTGTCACGACAAATATAAAAAATTTTGAAAGAGGGTGAGGAAAATCTTTTTTCTTCTCCCTTTCTCGTAGATTTTCCGCGATATTAACGACGCGCTCCATCTGTTGACATATCGAGTTGCGTCATTTGATTAAGGAAATCACGTGTGGATTACGTGTCCCCTGACCCTTGCCAAGACGTGATCCTGGCGGAGAAGAGAAATGAGTACAAGCTCTCTCTTTTCTTCATTTTCATTATTTTTTATTTTTTTTTTAGTCACAATCGTTTTGACGATGAATTTCGGAGGCAATAACAACAACGACAACGCTGGCTCGGGCTCCTTCGCCAACCCATCTTTTGCTGACAAGCTGCGTATGGGCGCTGCTCAGGTTCAGGAGAACTTTAAGGACGTCACCAAGCACTTTACATTGGCCAAGGAGTGCGAGCGCGCCGCACGTATTCTTTCCGAGTTTGTTGGTACGGATTTCACCCAACAAACAAAGTTGGCTTGCAAGAAGCAAATCACAATTCTTCTAAATCACCTCCCTCCTATTCTTTCCTTTTTGTAGTGCCGCCAAAGATTGGTGATATCGACGATATCATCCCCGCCGACATCCTGCAACACTGCTGTGGCATCGCCGTAATGTCAGTCATCAAAGCTGGATTTATTTGGACTGCTCGTATTGGCACTGGCGTAGTCTGCGCTCGCCTTCCCAACGGGTCGTGGTCCGGTCCCTCGGCCATCAGCACTGGTGGTATAGGAATTGGCGGCCAGATCGGCGGCCAGCTAACTGAGGTCGTCATGATTCTGAATACTGACGAGGCTGTGCGCGCCTTTGAGAAGAACGCCAATGTGCAGCTGGGCTCCAACATATCGGTTGCTGCTGGTCCTGTGGGTCGCAGTGGTGAGATCTCGGCAGCCATCAACTCGGACAACATTGCTGCTGCTGTGTACTCGTACTCAAAGTCCAAGGGTCTGTTTGCTGGTATCTCGGTCGAAGGCTCGATGGTCATTCAGCGTAAGGACGTCAACGAGGTCTTTTATGGGCGCCCCGCACCGCCAGACCAGGTTCTTGATGGCGTCATCGAGCCCCCAGAGGGCATCTCTGAGTGGGAGGTCTTGCGTATGGTGCTTGAGGAACGCTGCACCCCGCCAGCCCACTCTGCCGGTGCCTACCAGCAGCAGCGCCAACAGCAACGCCGCGAGACTCTGTATGATGGCGAGGACGACGAGGATGCTATTGGCCCCATTGGTCCTACCAGCCCCACTGCTGCTCGCTCCAGCGCTGCTGCTCCTGGTGCTACCTCTCCTGGCACCGCCACTGGAACTGTTGCTTCCCCTACAGCTCCCAACAAGCCATGAGGACCGTTTCATAACATTCACCTTTCCTTTTCTTTCCTATCATCTTTTTTCTTCGTAAATTTTTTTTTTTTTTTGAACACTAGCTTTTTTGTCATTTGCTACCTAGTGAAAAGTAAAAAAGGTAAAACTGAAAAATATTTGAATAACATAAAAATGAAATTGATAAAGTATCTAATTTAGCGGATAGTCTGGACCATCAAACGGTTCAAAGAACTGCGGATACGGATCTGCTGGGCCAAAGTTTGCTGATGCCCAATCGTTCTGTTGATATTGGCCCATGAGATCGTTCGAAAAGTACGGCTGAGGTGAGAGAAGCAAATTGGCTGCTGAAGAAGTAGCCAGTGGCAAATTGCCGTTAATGGGGCCTCTACCCAAGATAGCCGCCGAGTTTGGAGCCGTTATACCCAATTCGTGATGGTAAGCGTTTCCAAAGCCCGATGCCAATATCTCGTTGGGTACATGGTCATAGTACACAGGCTGGTCCAAGTGACCGACGTCATCGGGCAAGATGGAGAACGACGTGGGGTCAGTAGGCAGTAGAAGTGGTGAGTGGTTTCTAGTCAGAGCAGCAACAGTAGATGCCGCGGCTGTCATTGCCTCGGCGACTCCACTTTGCAATAGATGCTGGTATGGCGGTGCGTGTCCAGAGATACCCAGATTGGCAAAGCTCTGCTGGCAGTCAAAGATGACCTCTGTCATTATCCGAGGCTCATGCCAGGGGGTGGCCTTGTCAACGCCGCGGTAGTTGATAGTAGCCACGATTAGAGTTTCGTTATCCTCCGATGTCAACGGTATATGGCCAATAAACCCTGCTTCAACGGAGATTGACTGTGCTTGTCCTGGCATCCATGGCCATGGATCCAAACCGCTGTGACTCTGAATAGGCAGCATACCCATCATTGCATTGCCACCACTAGATATCGCCTGGCCGATTACTGGTCCAAGCATTTGGTCCGAGTAGTGACGACCATAGAACAAGGATACGCCGTCTTCAATAGGCACTTCGATTTCTGGTGATGTAATGATAAGTGCCAAAACGTACTTGTTGTCTTGTCGTTTAGTGACAGTCAGCCAAATTGGAATCTCCTCTCGAGACTCTTCTTCGGTCGATGCAAATGTCTGCTTGATAAGCCTCTCCAGACTAGCTAGACCACCAGGGCATGGTGTGCGATCCTTGGATACACGTACACGTGGCTCGATGTTATTCTGCTCGAATGGACCAGAGAAATACTTGACTACTACGAATTCAGCAAATGTAGAATTAGTCTCCACTGCTTCTGGATTACCACCCCTGTCATTGCTTTGGAACAAATTTGCTACATCAGCTAGACGAGAAATACAAGTCCATAACCGGTACATATGATACTTGATATCTAAATCAGCACCTTGAGTATTACGAATAATTCCACCAGTAGCTGCTAGCATTCTAATACTGATACCGGCTAGTAATAGCTTTTCCTCAGTCTTTAGCAAGTCAAATAGCGTGAGAGATACTTTTATGCCGTCATTAGCAACTACCTCAATGTCATTGCCATTGGTCATCTTTTTGGACTCCATTCCTTGTCCCTTACGCTTACGCCTTCTAGTCATTAGACTGCCATCATACATATCGTCCTCATCGTTGATATCGTCAAAGTCGTCGTGTGCACCACGCTTAATACCGGTTACTTTAGAGCTTGAAGAGCCTGGCTTGGGTTTTTTAGCAGGACCACCGCCGTTCAAGTTTACAACCAATTGGTGTAGCAGGGAGATGATTGTACGATACTCTGGCGTTTCAGATAACACATTATGTTCCTCTACTGTGCGCATGGTCATGGGTGTGTGTTCGGCTTGAGCGCGGACGATTTGCAAAGCGCACTGACTAATAAACTCGTACATGGCCTTTGGATGTAACCAAAACATTGCTTGTAGCCATAAACTAACATCGTGTCTTGTATCGGTCATAGAGTAAACATTGGCGGCAGTAGCAGGGTCTAGGGCGTCCATAGGGAAAAAAGGCGAATTGACTAGACTGGTCAATAGAGCTGAAACATAACGAATGGGTCGCTTGCTGGGCAAATCCCCATCATTATACATATTCATGAAGAGGTTGACAATACGACTACGCACATTTTTGACTTTCTCGTTAACTACTCGAGTGCTTTGGTTACCTGAAGCTCTCTGTAAATGACGAAGTACGTGGAATAATAGGTCACTACGCCGGTTAGGGTTCACTTCAATACCTTGTTCGAGCAGGGAAGAGGCAATATCTTCGTCGGTCATGTGTAAAGCGTTTTCGCAAGATTCGACGTGGTCTAGTTCGGTTGGATTTAGGTAGATGGCTAGGGGTTTCATTCCTTGCTTGTCCACGTAGATGTACTCGGCCATGGCCCGGAATAAATTGCGGTTCTCTTCTGCTGTCCATGGTGTTTTCGTCCGTGGAGGTGGTCGACCTACTTTTGAAGACATACCCTTGCCTCCTGCTTGGCCTCTACCGGCAGCTCCAGTAGTAGTGTAGTGAGCGTATCTCTGCCACTCGGGGTTGTTCATAGGTCCGGAGTAGTCTGTTGGTCCGGAGTAGTTTATTGACCCGGGATAGTCTGCTGGCCCGGGGTAGCCAGTTGGCCCACTGTAGTTGCCGATATTGGGCATTTTGTCCATGAGCTGCGGATAGACAGTGTAGTCTGTTTAAAAAATAAAAACTGTGTACAAAGTTGCAGAGCGTATGTCTCAAGTCAGATGGGAGGGGGGAATAAAAAAAATTGTGAATATATGAAGAGGTGATGACCAAGAAGAAACAAAGAGGAGGGGAGAAGAGTAAAGTCTTGTTTGAACAAGGCAAAACATGAGCAAATCGTTCTTCCTACTTTGCACACCCTATTGCTTGAGGAAAAAATTGGGCTATGCTTTCACAGTTTTAAAAAGGAGCACTTTCAAAGAAGCAAAAAGAAATCCCTTTGCACTCAAGGAGGGTGATGAGAAAAAGACGACACTGTGCATGCACACCAAGAAAAAAAGGGTGAATAAAAATGCAGGGCTTCTTTGAAACAAAACAAAAAAATGTTTAAAAGGAAAAAAAAAAGGAAAGCTTTGAAGTGGGCCTTTGAAGCACTTTTTCTGTTAAGCGAGAGAAACCGCTCTTTTTTCTTCCTTTTCCAGTCTTTTTTTTTGTGCTTCTACTCGAGTACTTGGTCACTTGTCGATTTTCTTATTACCTAAAGCTGGGTTGTACTTGCCTTAGTGGTATGGCAAGAGAGGACGAGTCTATTTTTGTGAATGGAGGCTGCCTATGTGCTTGCTATTCTTTTTTCTTCGCCCATTCACATGGGCTTAAGTCAGCACAGCTTGCTCGATTTTCTTTTTGGCCGAAAGGTGTTGGTCGCTTATTGCAAGACTTGCTTGCACAGCTGGAATATCAACCCGGGGAGGTGTTTGAAGAAAGCCGAGAAAAAAACAGAGTGAAGTGAGACTTGAAGAAAGGAAAAGGTGAGTATGGCCATGTCGAACAACATCTATAAGATTTGGAGGAGGCAGTGGATATGGCAAAGGCTGAACACTAGATGCATAAACTTGGCATAGGCAA
>JANBQS010000165.1:0-29719 GCA_027577415.1 Coemansia sp. RSA 922 | reverse complement strand
TAGCTGTCGTAGCGGCCCGGGGGCTGGTTCGGCCCTGGCGTCTGAGGCCGCAGCTGGCTCTGCTCGGTCTTCTTTCCTGCGAACAGCGAGCCAAGCAGCGGAATGCTGGACATCATCGACATGAGCTTTGACCCTCCCGGCCCAGCGCCCACCGGCGGCTGCAGATGCTGTTGCGACGGCTGCTGATGATGTTGCGGCGGCTGTGGTGGTGGCATGTACTGGCTATTGCCCTGCGGCTGCATAAACTGGTTCTCATGCGGCTGGGGCATCGGCTGCTGTTGCATCGGATGCTGCTGTGGCATCTGGCCGCTGTTTATGCCCGGCTGAGGCATGGACGCGACAGACGGCCCAAACGCCGCGTAGATATTCTGCGCTGGAAATCCCGGCTGCAGCTGCTGCGTGGGTGGCTGCTGCCCAGGCAAGGGCGTCTGCTGCCCAATACGCCCACTGCCATTCGCAGCGTCATAAGGCCCCACCGTCGGCGACGGGCCAGAAACGACGACCGCTGGGTTCATCGACCCCGACGAATAATGCTGGTCCTGCTGCCGAGGCGACACCACCTGCGATAGCTCGTGCGGTGCTCCCGGGTACGCCTGGGGGCTCTGCATGACGTTGACGTTGGGCACGCTGAGCATCTGAGGATTGTGCACCTCAGGCCGGGGCCCAGCAATCGGATGGAACAAGCGGCCAAGAAGCCCAGCGCCGGCCTCAGCTGCTGCCGCCTGAGCAGCGACAGTCCCCAGGTGATGGCCCCCGCTGTGACCCTCCTCGGCAATCGGCTGCAGACTGGGTGGCGGCACGGGCTTTCTCCACCCAGCAGTAAGCCGCTTGATCAACGATGGCCGCTTAGCCACAGCTGGTCCACTGCCACTATTGCCATGCACACTTTGCTGGTAATTAGCCTGGGGCTGAATCTGTTGCGGCTGAGGCTGAATCCCGTGCGGGTCAGACATCTGCGCAGTATTGACCTGCATGTTGTCCTGCGAAAAGTGCTGCATATTGACAGGATGCGGCTTCTCCACCATCTCCTGCACCGGCGATGTAACCGGCACCACAGGCAGAGGATGCGGTCCAGGCCGGCCACCTTGCACCGACGATTTGAACACCGGCGACGGCTCAACCATCAGCCCCTGGCCACTCGCAGCAGCCGGCTGAGTCGTAACAGGGAATGTAAACACCTGGGGCTGCGACGGATGACGCGGCGTAGCAGGCAAGGGCTTGGGAGTAGTTGGCGATGCAGCGGTGAATGAGAACTTGCTCGATGCCGCAGTATGCCCCAACCGCGGCGACGCAGCGATCGAGTCATGCAGACCAGTAGCCGGCCTGTGCTCCACCGCAGCTCCAATATGCGGGCTGAGCAAGTGGTCCAGCCTGCTATGCATGTCATGGCGGTCCACTTCAGCCATCTCATGGACACTAAGCGTGTCGATCGAGTTGCGCCGCCCATGCCCAAGCAAGGACTGCTGGCTGAACGGATTGTGCGGGCCCCAATTTCCAGCAACACTCGCAGCCACACCGACTGTGGCAGCCGGCTCAACAGCCACATGCGCTTGGCTAGCAGACCCCGCGCCATGCAAGGACATTGCCGGCTGTGCAGCCTGCTGCTGGCGGCGGCTGTTGCCACGCAGCAGCCCACGCACGCGATCGACCAGAGTAACCTTGCGACGCATATTTTCTCTAGGCGACAGCGCCGCTGTAATCTTTTGCTGCTCGATGTCAGTCGACCCGCTAAACGAGTGACGCCGCACAGGCCGTGCCGGCAGCGCCTCGATACCCGCCGACCCATTCACAGAGACGTCAGTAGGCCTAACCTGGCTACCAGCAGCCGGCGCAGGCAGCGGACGATGGAGCGGCGGAATCGGCGCGTACATGCTCTCTTTGATATTACGCCACCAGCGTCGCGGCAATGGCGTCTGCGCCACCCGCTGCGGTTGCTGCGACTGGGTTTGCTGCAACTGCACTGGCTGTTGCTGGATTCCTGACTTGCGCCGCCCGCCCACACGCTGTTTAGACCCAGAGGTAGCAGTAGGCAGTGGAGGCGCAATGCTGCCAGACCCAGTAAGTGCCGGCGACGATGCTCCAGTATACGGGTTGAGCGGACTAGATCCATGGCGGCCCATACGGAACGAAGCAGGCCGACCAGCCGCCAGCAATGAATCGGGGCTCATATCCATCTCGCCCGTAGCCACCGAGTACATGCCATCGCCCGTCAACACGCTCAGCGCCGCCTCTGACTGAGGGCTACCAGCCACTCCTCCCTCAAGCGTGGCCAGCGCGGAGTTGACTCGGTCTTGGCGGAACGCCTCCGACGCGGGAGGCGTAGGCCTATGCACAACATGAGTACGACTGTTAGCCACTGGCAGAATCCCGCCCGACGATTTAGGCTCGGCAGCCAATGCAGGGCTCTCAGCCACCTGCGGTCTGACAAACTGCATATCTGCAGCACGCGCAGGGTCCGCGCGCCTCCGGAGCTTATCATCCCAGACGCGCATCTCCGCCGAATCCATCGAATCGCCAGGCGACTTGCTCTCAGCCGACAGTGGCGGCCGATCAGTAGGGTTGAGACGTGCCCACGCGCGCCGCTCCTCAGCACTCAATGCCGCAGGGGGCACCACAGCAGGGCTCTCCAGAACCATTGTCGTCGGTTTTTGCAAGCCAGCAGCCGCGTGGTGGATGATCTCAGGCGTCGCTGCCTTGACGTGCTGAAGGCCCTGCAGGATCTCAGTGCTAGCCGACCTAGCATCAACCACTAGCGACTGCTTGCGCCTGCCGCCGACACTGACAGGCGACGACACCGCGCTGAGCACAGAGTCGCGAAGACTGGGCGACGGCGACGGTGCAGGCGCCGGCGGAACCTCGACTGAGTGACGCTGCGCAGGAGGAGCTTCGCCGGGCACGGTAGTGCGCAGGCTGGCAATGTCGCTGGGCACAGACATGTGCGGCAGCCGGGACAGCAGCGGAGTAGAGAATGAGCTCTGGTCGCTGCCAAACAGCGACGGCGGGATGTTGCTCGACTGACCCGTGCCCATCGAGTACTTTGATCCAGTCTCATCCACTGTCTGCTGGGACTTGCTAGTTGGTCGCCTGTTCTTCCGGCCCGAGCGATCTGACCGACCAGTACGGGCCGCATTGGGAGTCAACGGAACCAATCTCGCCTCAGCCTGTGTATCAACAGGAACTGGCGCTCCTGCAGCGGAATTTCGGACTGACTCGATCTCACCAACGTTCATCTGAGCTCCAAGCGCAGTGACACCCGAGCTGCCAGACGCTGTCGAGTCGCGAGGTGCGCCAGTAGCAGCAGCCACTGCTGGCGTCGGCGCTGCCTCCGTACGCTGCCACTCTTCGATACGCTCACGCATCTGCGCGACCTTCCGCGAGTTGGGCGTCAACTGCGGCACTGGACGCGCACTGACAGGCGATGCCACGCGAGCCGGCGACGCGTCGCGCTGAGCTCTCTGCTCAAACCCGTCGCGTATGCTGCTGACCCGCGACGACCCCACGCTCTCGCTCCGCCCATGCGCCGCCGTCAGCGGACGCCTGCCACTCGAAGACCCGGACGAGGACGAGCCGTCAGGAATGGGCGGGGGCTGTGGCGTAGCAGTGGACGATGACCGGCGGCGCGACACGCTGGCAGCCGACGACGTCAGCACCCGCGAGTCGTTGGTCGGATATGGCGACTCTGCAGTGCGATGTACTCCCAAATGAGTAAGCTCATAGGTGAGGTTGGATCCGGCGTTAGACGGCGAATATGCTGAGCTCAGCGTATATGACGCCGGACTGGCTACCGACGACGGGTGCCGCGGCTTGCGGTGCCGAATACGCGTGCGCGTCACACTTTCTCCATCACCATGCACCAAGCCTGCGTGGCCATCATCGTCGGCCTCTGAAGGGTACGCGTACTCGGGTACACCAGGAGCTGGCTCGCCCATGAATGGATTAAAAAACTGCAAGGAGCCCTCGGGTGGCGGTGGAATCAGCGGTACCGCATACTCATCGCGGCCAGCCGAGGACCTCCCAGGTACTGTTGGACCGCGCTTCTGCTGGTCGATCATCTGCTGCAGCGTAATCCGGTCGCTGCTGCCAAACGACCGCGATCGGCTGTGGCTGTTGTAGCTAGAAACAGACGCAGCCGTTCCAATCGTGTCACCGGCCTCCGACACCGTAGTGGCACGTCGCCGCCGGGACTGCGGTGTTGGCTGCGGCAGCTGCTGCTGCTGTGTGGGCGTAGGCGACCGAGTGGCAAGCGTCGGCGTGCGTGCCAGCGTCTCTGGCGGAGGCACTCTGACGTCATACCGGGGCCTTGGTGCCGCTGTGGGGCTGGCATTATTAGAGCCGCTAGTGTGACGACGAGCAGTTGCCTGCGACCAACTGCCATCCTCATCAAGTTCCTGAATAGGCTCAATACTACCGTGCAATGGCGTCTGAGTAGTGCTGACTCCGCCAGCAGGACTGGTGAAGCTAAACGCCCGCCCGCCAAACAACCCCGAGTCGCGGTCGTGGCTCTGTCTTTGCGTCTTTGCGTTCTGGCGAGGCGAGGGCGTCGTAGCCTGCGACCACTTCCCAGCAGGCAGTTCCGCCGTGGACCCTGCGGGGCGACGCGGGGTCATGCGCAGCTGCTGCATTTCCTCCAGCGTTATTGTCTGCGGCGAGCTAAACGACCAATCAGTAGCGGGACTAAACGGCGCCGAAGACTCGCTACCAGGCGGTGCTAACTCTTGGCCCAAAAGGTGAGCAAACTGGTTATTATACGCGTTATTGATTTTGTTACGTTGCCGGTCAGTCAATTGTACCGCCTCATGAGGGACCGTACCCGCAGGTGTTGGTGACACTGCGCGACTGCGACCAGCACTTTTGCTGGTTTCAGGCTGCTTGCCCTTTTGCTTGGTCATTACTGGCATCGATAAGTGTACGTTGTCGGGCAAGTGCCCGCTACTAGTGTCTGACGCGTTGGCGGATGTCGGTGGACTCGGCGATGAAAATTCCATACCGCGATGTGACGATGACCCTGAACTCCCGGTCGCTGCTACTACTACGGGCTTGGCCTTTGAAGATGACGACCCACTGGCAGGGGCCTGTGCTGGATATGACCCAAATACCTCCATTAGCCGCTGTCGCTCTTGCGCTGTCTCTGCTGCTTGCTGACCACCATCGCGTCCTCGAGGTGTAGGCAGTGGTTTGTGTTGACTATCCTCTTCTTCGCTGTGAGCACTGTTATTGCGTGCCCGTCGGGCTCCCTGTCGCCCTGAACTACGACGAGATGCCATTAACTATCTATATGGTTGTTAAAAGTACAGGCGGGGACGTCAGTGAGATTTCTTCAAATTAGAAAGAGAATATTCATAGTGGATGAATAAAATAAAGAACGCGCCGACTTTAAAAAGTCAAAATAGCTTGTCACGACAGTTTGTGTTTGGGAACCTCTCGTCTACCGTCATCAACATCACAGTAGCAGTTCCCCATCCTTCCCCCCCTTTTTCCCACCTGCTTGGGTGTTTTTTGCTGCTTACCTGTCGAACGAGCTGTAGTTGTCAGGAGCTATATAAAAATATTAAAGTAAATAAATAAATATCAATAAATGAACGCCGAATAAAAGTTACACAAAGAAAAAAAGAAAGTTGATGCTCCTTCGCGTTTTTCAAGTTCCTAGCCAAATAAAAAAAATAGGGCGGAGATCTTGGCACAACCTCCCTTTCTTTCCAAGTGCCAAAAAGCACATCCGTGCGCCTACTATACTCGGTGGGCTTGCTGATTTTCATGCTCAGAAAATCCGCCATCCCTGGCTCGGCTCGCATTTCTGGTAAACAATCGAGCCGACTCGGTATTTTAAAAGTGAAAATTTTTTCCACTTTTTTGAACCAGAGCTCTTCAAGAGTCTCGGCTTGCTTTCCTTTCTCTCCTTATCTCTTTAGTGTTTTACTCTTGTATATTGTTAAAAAAGGTATTGTATCCACAAAGTAATAATGATGATTTGGGTTGTGATGGTACTATGTAATTTGCGTCCGAATTTATTGGGTCTTTTTGCTGGACCCTCGCCGGGGTCACTACAAGGCATCTAGATGATATGAGTGACAACTTTTTAACTGAACCCAAACTGAATTTGTACAAATTCAGCGTGAATGCTGTTGTTTCATTTCTTACTAACAATAACCTACCCTTGTTTGTGTGAATAGTAGGATCACGATGTCGTTGTAGCTGCCTCATCGAGCATTTTGCTTGCCTACAAGGCGTGTAAAAGGTAAGAACCAGTTCTCAATCCACCATGTATTGTTACTGGAGCCTCAAATGATTAAAACCAAATGCACTTTTATCCTAGTGAGTTATGCGGATACAAATTACTACCAAGATCTATGATGTCGGCTCGTACAAAAAAAATGTGTTGATGTTGTATACGCTATTACGATATGCTAATCAGGCTGTCAATGCTGCCTTGCTATAAACTGTAGGTAGGAAGATACTCGAGATCATATAGATTTCATTTTATAACACTTTGCATTTGTAATAAATATTTCAGCATTCGCTCTTAAATGTCAGTTGCAGTGAACACCATGGTCGGGTTGGTGATAAGGTGTTGAGACGGAATGATTCGGAGCTCAAAGCCACGCACCATGTCTGCTGGGCGCGACCCACGGACCAGATTAGTAGCCGGAACTGGGACGCCAGTTGACATCTGGTAATTCCTAGTAGCGCTCATGACTCCGGCCTGTGTGGCGGTAGCCAGCTCGCAAGCACGAGCCAAGGCGCCTAGACATCCACGTCCAAACTGCGGTGCCAGCGAGGCATGTCTGGCCAGTATCATTGCAGCAAAAAAGTCGCCAGACCCAGTAAAGTATCCGTCAAGTTTCGGGAACGAGATACTGAACTGATGTGTAGCACCGCTCTCTTCATTGCGCTCCGACCCAATGAGGTGTAACTGGCTGCTGTCTCCATCCACATTGATAGACGTAATAACGACATTGGGCACGCCAAACGAATGTAGCTTATCGCACGCGCGCTTAGCATCCGCCACAGACGCTATCTTCATATCAGTAAGCTGTTCGGCCTCAAACTGGTTGGGCAAAATGAGTTTAGCCAGCGGACACAAAATATCGCGATACATGGTCACTAGCTCCTGAGGCACGTATAGTGCGTTATCATCACCCAGCACTGGATCCAGGACAAAGAACAAGTCGGGCGTTTGTACCAAAAGCCTCTTTGCTATTTCCTCGACTGCTCGGATATTCTCGCTGTTGCCCATGTACCCAGTCAGCAAGTGTGTGTATCCAGAGTCTAGGCCGTTCGCCTCGAGCCCAGCAAACAAGTCGAGGATATGCGACGCCGGAAACCGCTCCCCACGGAAGCTGTTGTAGCCCGTGTGGTTGCTAAACTGGACTGTGTTGATAACATCCACTTCGTGCCCTGAAAGCTGGAGAGGAAACGTCGCTGCCCTGTTTCCTACGTAGCCAGATACGACGTGCGACTGGATTGATAAAACGCGCGTCGGCCGACTAGCAGTTGCCATAGAAGAGATACTGGTAGACATGAATTAGAGTTTGAATTCAACAATTAATGTTAAAAAAAATAGGATAAGGAAGAGAGAATACCACGATAAGTGGAGGACAGAGCTTTGACTCCTGTGAATGTATTGCGTTTGTATATCTACTCGTATGCCCAGGCTCTTTTTATTTTCCCGCTTTGCGCCACATTAAACGCCTCAATCCCGCACTCTATTGTCCAGGAACAATCAATTACTCCAAATCACTGGGTTCGTCTGAGCGCACCCCTTTCTGGATCTATTTTCGGCTCAGGGATAATCCTGGAGCGATACCTGGGTTCTATCAAAAATGCCCTCATTATTCAAAAAAAACGGATGTTTGGAAAGAAAAGATTGCCATTAGTTACGCTCATTCAATGGGCTGAGCTAAAGAGGGATTTATAAAAAAGAAAGAGTAGAAATACGCATGTTTAGCGGCGGAAAGGAGAGGGCTTGCTTCCGCACTGCTTGCAGGGCTTGCACTTGCCGGCGGCAATCGAGCCCTTGGGAACCAGCTTGCACTTGCCGTTACCAGGAGTAGGAGGCTTCACTGGAGGCTGGGGCTGAACGGGAGGCTGGACCGGGGGCTGGGGCGTAGGCTTGTGACCGACAGGAGGCTGGGGCTGAGGCTGGACTGGAGGCTTGGGAGCAGCAGAGGGCTGAACCACTGGCGGCTTGGGAGCAGGAGGCTGCACTGGAGGCTTGGGAGGCTGGACCGCCGGGGGCTGAGGCTTGTGGCCAATAGGGTTCTCACCAGTGTAGGCACCCAGGGACTTGGAACCACTGCACTGCAGGTTGTAGAAGTCATTGTTCTGACTTGCGTCCATGGGCGAGGCATAGTTAACAGTGTAGTAACCACCATCAGCAACACCACCACCGCACACAGTCGAAGATGCGCCCAAAATGTTGGCCTTGTGTCCTGGAGAGTTCATCCAGGCGGCAGTGATAGCATCGACGTTGTTAAAGCCGCTGCCGACGTTCTCAGCGGCAGTCCTGTATCCAAAACCAACGGACTGCAGGCGACCACCCAGCTTATTCAGTGGTCCGGCAGGGCCGTCGTGCGTGATTTTTCCTATGCTACGCTGGTATTCACTCTGGCGCTGAGCCATGGCGTCGATAGATGGGATCCACTTGAGTGCGGGAAGACCTCTCTGAGCACGCTGCTGGTTGGTAGCACAGCACAGGTCCTGGCCAGTGGTGGGTCCGCGAGTATCGGCGGAGACCGTGGCGACAGCGGCCGCAAGAAAGGCAATAGCGCTAGTAAGTTTCATGCTAGAATAGGGTGTTTGTCAAGAAAGGGGAGGAGTGGGAGTACGGAAAGATATATGAGGTGAAGGCACAGCCTGGCACACCAACAATATGATAGAGAAAAAGGGAAAGGGAGTAGCTAGCGATTAGGCTGGCAGAGGAGTCGCGAGATAGTGGAATGAGAGAATAAAAGAGAAAGTCCTGCTGAAGAGAAAGAGCTCACTGGACGGTCGGGAGATGTTCTGTCATTAAGTATTTGAGCACAATATTTTTTCTTTTGCTCGTTCACAGTCGCTTCCACCTGGCATCCCTGTCTCAAATGGATGTGCAGCCCGCGGTCCCGCACACCGTCTTCTTTCAGCGCGCACGCGGAGGCTGCAGAAAGTGACAATGAGCGTCATGTTCACCCCCCGAGCGGTCTTTGTGAAAATCAACAACAAACCAAGCTGCAAACGACTTGCAGCCCGCAAAATGGACAACACATGGAGCAGCCCACCCCGCTATTTTATGCACCCAGCAAGGATGTGCGTCCAAAGCATGGACGATCCACACCATGCGGCGATCACTTTTCCTCCCTTTTACTATTTTTTTTGGCACTCCTCCTCTTGCATACGTGTGGGGGAAAGGACACCATTGCTGTCGCGTGTAATAAAGTTGGATATGGACATGTCCATATGGACAAATGCCCTTAATCGCCTTGCACGGCAGACGATGGAACAGGAGTGATGTATCCTAAAAGGGTCAGTGGCTTGCTGTATACGATCGCGAATAGAGTTTGCTGTAGCCTCATATAGGTCAGTTGTATTTTTAACAATCGCCTTTATTTCCTAGACAAAAGCGCGGAGGATAAATAAACCTATTAATATCGAATGATATAGTTACCAATATCGAATTGTTCAGCGCCAAGTCTCTTTTGATAAGAGATATTTTTTTGCAATGGTATTAGATAGAGAGAGAAAGTGTGATGCCATTAGGTTTTCCTCACTCAAAAAGCTGCGTTGATAGTATAAAAATTATTAAAGAGAGCGAGCGAGACGAGATTAAAGTTTAGCGACGGAAAGGAGAGGGCTTGCTTCCGCACTGCTTGCAGGGCTTGCACTTGCCAGCAGCAATTGAGCCCTTGGGAACAAGCTTGCACTTGCCGTTACCAGGAGTAGGAGGCTGGACCGGAGGCTGGGGCTGAACGGGAGGCTGGACCGGAGGCTTGTGACCAACAGGAGGCTGGGGCTGAGGCTGGACCACTGGGGGCTTGGGAGTAGGAGGCTGAACCACTGGCGGCTTGGGAGTAGGAGGCTGCACTGGCGGCTTGGGAGGCTGGACCGGAGGCTTGGGAGGAGGCTGAGGCTTGGGAGTAGGAGGCGCGACCGGGGGCTTGGGAGGCTGGACCACCGGGGGCTGAGGCTTGTGGGGAATAGCATTGTCGCCGTCAGTGTAGGCACCCAGAGACTTGGAACCACTGCACTGTAGGTTGTAGTAACCCTTATCGTCGTTCTTGTTCATAGGCGAGGCAAAGTTAATTGTGTAGTAACCGCCATTGGCAAGTCCACCGCCGCACACAGTCGATTCACGGCCCAAAATGGCAGCCTTGTGCCCTGGAGAGTTCATCCACGTGGCTGTGACGTCGTTGACGTTGTTAAAGCCGCCGCCAATGTTCTCACCAGCAGTCCTGTATCCAAAACCAACAGACTGTAGGCGGCCACCCAGCTTATTCAGCTGTCCGGGAGGGCCATCGTGCGAGATTCTGCCGATGCTACGCTGGTATTCGCTCTGCTGCTGGGCAGCGCGGTCGATGGACGGCGACCACTTGAGCGAGGGAATACCACGGCGAGCGCGCTCCTGGTTGGCAGCGCAGCACAGGTCCTGGCCGCTAGTAGGTCCGCGAGTATCGGCGGAGACCGTAGCAATAACAGCCGCGAGAACGGCAATAGCGCTAGCAAGCTTCATTCCAGGCTAGATGTTGCTATAAAACAAAAAAAGATGCGGAGATAGAGGATATTGGGAGTAATTCGATGGTGGCGCAGCCTAACAAAACGCGCAATAGGAAATAGGAAGGGAGAGGAGGTGGCGAGCAGAGTACTAGTAGAGAATCAGAGAAATAAAAGAGAAAAGTTCCACTACTTTGGCCGGGCGGAGCAGTTGCCAGGTATATAAACCAAATGTCTGGTTTGCCCTGTTCTTGCGAAATTAGCCTTCTCCAGAAAAATGTAGCCCACGGTCCTGCCCGTCTCTTTTTGCAGCGAAAAGATCCTATCTGGAACTGCCATCCCAGCTGCACGAACCCTTTGTGGAAATACGCCAACAAACAAGCCGGAAAACGACGCGCAGCCAATGAGAGCGAGCAGCCTACTCAGAAACACCTGTTCTTTGCATGGACGATTTACCACTTGCGTCGATCGCACCTTTATCGTCTCTTTTCCTGGTACTTGCTCCAACATGTCCCCCACATCCCCATCCGCAGCGCAACGCCCAAACAGCTATTTTAAAAGCTGATACAACACCCCCTTTTGTCTTGGACGGTTCCATCAAACAAAAGTACCATGCTATGATTTGCCTTCGCTGGACTAGACTCCGCTGCAGTAGCCTTCCATAGAAATACGATGGTTAGCAAGGTGTCATTATTTAAGAATTTATTCCTAGTATCGCTGGAGGTGATCGAGAGCACGCTGCATTTCCTCCATTTCGGATGCAGGTTTTTACATCTAATTGCATCTCGCTGCAGAAGCTCTAGATGGCACATTAATGGAGACCTTTGTGACACCCAGTTGGTCCCTACACGTGGAGCTAATAATAAACCTGGTCCGCAATACAAAACAGGAAATCCTGCCCAATTTAAATGCCGATGTTGATCGCTCATCTAGCACTTCAGCCAATACCCAGATCTTTATATCGCCAAACGTCACAGATAAGCCACTCTACATGGAGGAAATTCGAATGGGGGTGTGTACATGTACCAATGTTGAATGCAAAAAATAAACTACTATAATACAAATTGGATGTTCCTTCTACTATGATGGCGGCACAATAAGGTTGATGTTGTGACCAAGGTTTACCAGCGGATAATTTGTTGGGCCGCTGCCTGAAGACCATTCTTGCGGAACCTGCTGAAGTTCGTCGACATAGATTGTTGTTTCAACTGTAACTGTGGTATACTCTGCTTTCGGGTCGTTGGTGGGCGTGGGTGGCGTGAAAACAAACGGCGGTGTGGGAGCGCCTGATGGAGTTTGCACACCTGGTCTGGGTATCTTATTTGCAGTTTCAAAGTACGGCGGCCGCTTAACGGGTGTTGCTTGTGTGTTTCCACAAGCATTAGCCTCCAGCTTAGGCGCAGAAGGCAGACCATTGGGGAAAGCAATTGCAATTGCAGTGGCATTTCCCGGGCACAGCGGCACGTTCTTTGGATCAGGGTTCTGACTGTTGTCTGCCAGCGTGGCAAAGTTGACGGCCCAGAACTGACCCGAGCGCCCACCGCCGACGTACTTGTAACCAGTTCCCAGTATGTTGTTCAAGTGGCCCTGGCTCTGCGAAAAGGTGACAAATCCGCTATACACGTCATGTGTGAACGCAACAATGTTCTCGCCAATCGACGAGAATTGGAACCCACGACGCGCCACACGCTGACCAGGCGGTCCCATGTCGCCCCAGTGGCTCATGTTCAGTGCGCGGTTCATTCCGTAGCTGTGCGCCTGCGCTGCTGCGATCAACTTTGGGTGAAGTGCCAAAGGTGGGAGACACGAATCGTATCGCCGCGAGTTGATTAGACATACCATGAGATTGAGCTCGTCCATTGTCATTCCTTGCTCGCCCGATCCGCCAGTGGCTACGTAGGACGGAGACACGTTGTTGGGAATCTCCAAGCTCTTCAGGTAGGGCACACTGCCTTCTTCGGGTGTAAAGTAATACTTTGGCGATTGGACGCGGCCATCGTCGTAGCCGGGCTTCTCTGGAACGTAGAGAATTGGTGATGTGCGCTTGTACAAATCATAAGGGAACGCCTTGAGGAAATTGGAGCTCTTCTCGGTCGGCGGATTGGGCGCGCCGTTGGGATACACCCAGCTGGAGAACGACTGATTAGCTGTGCACTGGGGGAACAGCGAGCGGTCCATAGATATAGGTTTGGCTGGCACGCCGAACGCCTGTACGTAATAGTTGCCCGACTTTCCCGCGCCAAAGTAGATGGCGTCCTTGTTGCGCATGTTGGAATTAGATATACCGCTGCCCTGGAATTGCCACGTAGCAAATGTGGGGTTGTTTGTGGTATACAAGAGATTCTGCGTGACGTCCTTCCAAACCGTTGTGTCAAACACGGGAGGGTCGTCCATGCCCACGACGACGTTGTTTGTAATGTTAACGCCGTTTTTGTCAAAGAACTCAGCGCGCGCCTGGGCAAATTTTACCAACTGTGCGTCCAGCGCCATCGGTGGCAAACTCAAGTCGTAGCGATAGCGGTTTGTGAGACACATCATGTTGTTCAAGCCGGAGCTGCTGAGACCCGCCGGACCAGATGGACCTAGTGCCACGAGGTCTGGAGAAACAAGGACATAGTCGGGGATGTCGCTCTGCGTACTGAAAAATCCCTTGGGGTCAGCGTTGCCTCGCCGAGCGAGGGTTGTATGTAAATCTCCGACTTTTGACTCGACTGCCCACGCCAGCGAGGCAGGTGCCAAAGCCAGCAGTAGTGCGCCGACGCAAGTCAACTTTAGCATTTTTAGTGTTTGGATACGTGAATATGTAATAGAGATAGTGTGAGTGATTGGTCTGCAGCAAAGCTACGACGTTAGCTGAATCAGTGGCGTGATAGACTGAAGCGACGGATGTTTCCTTTTTGAGGGGGTGCGTGTAGATGAATTGACGAATACGTAATACGTAGCAAGATGTTAGAGCGTGAAGAGATAAAAGTGGATAATAATAGAATAAATGCGATGCAAATAAAGTGGTGGAGATGAAGGATGGAGGAGAAATAATGAAAGAACGGGAAAACTTGGTCTGAAGAGAGAACTGGCGCTAACAGCCCACATTATAAAGAAAAGCGAGACTTGGCCCACGACTAAGGACTGGCAAAAAGACCAAGCGGGCTCAGTCAGCGGGTCTTCTTTGTCCATATCAGACATCGTGTCTCTTTTACCAAGTTCTTTTTAAGCCAAGCGCCATTTTTTTATATCTAGCTAAGCACGAGAAAGCCTTTATCCTTCACCATTCACAGCTTTTTTTTTGCGTGGTTGGTGAAAGGCAAGTCTAAAAGCGAAAAAGGGTCCTCCTTTTGTTAAAAGAAATCAATCCCTTTTGCCAGCTAATTATAGAAAAGAGCCTCTTGAAGTAGGCAAAGGTTAAAAAGAGTGGGTGGTGGGGGTTTGTACTAAAGGCCACAAGTTTCCTTTTAGCTTCCTCGTGCACTTGCGCAATTGGAGAAACGTACGCATTGGGACAGCCAACTGGTATTCAATTCGTGGAGATATTTTTGGCATTCATATGTTCTCGTCGATTGATTGTACCATTTGTCCTTCCCCCCTCTTTTCACAACGCCACGTGTAGAAACAATTCAAAGACCCCTGACCTCAATTTCACCGCCAATTCCCCATTCGCTGTCTATTTTGAAAAGCTGCAAAGGTCGAGCCAAAAGCCTTTTTGCCAATTTTGCATTTATTAGCCTGATGCATGATTTCACCCGTTTTGGCACGGCCATGTTGCTGCTGCTGCTGATGCAGCATGCCGTTAGGGTAGACAATGGGAAGACATGTTCGTGAAAGGAGGTTGGTACGGGTATCGCACGACCCAAACAATTGACTCAATTGTGCCACTTACTCTGTCACATGTACCAGACAATTGCTCTATTTTTTTTGGCGGCTTGTCCCTGAGTGTAGTATATTGAATTCGCTACAGGTACGCTGCTCCTTTATTTATATAGATGAGGGATTCCACCACCATCGGCATCCGCTGAGAGTAAAAAGAACAAGACTACTGTGATCTCCTACAATCCACTCTCTTTACGCCCTATTCTACCGCTCTGTCGCTATTAAGCTACGTTCTACTTTATCCCACTCTTTAACGCTAAAACCACCTTTGTCTATCTAATGTTTTCACGCAACGCATTCGCCAAGGTCACCGCTTGGGGCCTAGGGCAGCGTGGTGCCTTTTATGTACCCGGCTCACTTCGCTCGCTCGGAACGATCACATCTTCTAAGCGCCAGCAGCTAATGACTGAACTATCGCAACCATCTTCGGCCAAGCTCATGGGCGGCGCGCTCTACGGTGACACTCTTCCTATAGACATTAAGGAGGAAATCATGGATCGCACCTACTGCAAGGTAGCAGACCGCTACGATTTCGTCCTCGAAATGATGTCGTTTGGGATGAACCAGTACTGGAAGAAAAAGTTTGTCCGACTAATGTCTCCCACCGCCGGTTTAAAGATGATCGACGTAGCTGGCGGTACCGGTCAGATAGCCAGAAACTACTTGGAGTATCAAGACTTGGTAAATAACGACACGTCGTCTTCTGTCCATGTAGTTGACTTGAACGAGCAAATGATTCGCGTTGGAAGGCACCGTTTGGCTTCATCGCAGTGGATGAATGACGATAGGATTACGTTTGCGCAAGGCTCGGCGGAGAATTTGGTGAATATCGCCGACGGTTCGTTTGATATCTACAGTATCTCGGCCGGTATGCACAATATTCCTTATCCCGAGCTTGCGCTGAGCGAGGCGTACCGTGTTCTGAAGCCTGGTGGGCTCTTCGCTTGCTTGGAATATGGCCATGTGGATACCCCGATAGTTAAACAGTTTCACCGCTGGCACTTGGGGACTCTTGCACCTGCAATTGGCCACATGTTGGTCGGTAAACGTGAGTCCTACGAGCGACTAGTTTGTAGTGCCTTGTCCTTCCCTCACCAACGGGATTTTGCCCAAGCCATTAGCCGCGCCGGCTTTCGCCTGCCACCTGGAAAGGGCTATCAATTAATGCACCGTGGCTATATGGTTGCTTACTTTGGCACCAAGCCAGAGTAGCCTTTTTATTATTATTTTTATCAACGAGCTATAAAATTTTCAATTTAAATTTATGAATGATATTTAGTTTTACAAAAAAAAAAAACAGTTAAAGTGGGTACACAAAGGTCTGCGTCCAATATGCGGAGCCCTTGTTTCCTTCGCCGTCAGTAGCTAGCCCAAATCCGACAAATTTGTAATTGCCAAGTATGTTTGCCAAGTGGTGTGGACTGTTCTCCCATAGGTTCATGACGTTGTCAACGGTTTCTGCGCCCATGGCCACGTTTTCAGCTATGCGCGACCAACTTATACCCGCATCGGTTGCACGCTTTCCTAGTGATCCGCTAGCATCGTCGTGGGTCATCTTTTTAATCGAAACTTGGTAGTCGGAGTGGTTTTGCGACATTGCGTTGAGTGGCTCGCTCAATATCAATGGCGGGAGCCCAGTCTCATTACGCTTACTGTTGACGTCCTCGAGCATCGCTTGCCTCCAGTTGCTATCGACCTTGGCGTCCAACTTGACTGTTTCTCTTGCTGTTACTTGTGTACCCGTTGTTTTTAAATTGGCAGCTGGCTCGGAGCTGACCTTACTAACTGCCAACTGATCTCGATGACGTTCGATGCGAGGCGCAGTACTGATTTGGTCAGCCAAAGAAAGAAACACAAGACCACACGCAAATGTGATAAGTAAAGCGGCAATATTCATCTTTTTAGAGAGAAGTAGTTCGTTGTCAAGAGATAGTCGTGTTGCTGATAATGAACAGTGTCGTTCATCTTGTCAATTGGAGCGGTTCACCTTTTATAGCTTGTTCAGGCTATTTTGAGCGCAAAACACACACATCGATCCTAGTACGCATTGCGCGATGGAGCTCTGAACATAATGCACAGGATCTAATGTTGATCCTGTGCATTAGTGGCTGATTTATGCCGTGATGGATCCAGATCATTAAAAGTAATGCAAAAAAGAAGGCTGCGCATTTTCCATAAAATACTGTCAGGGCGATTATGCGTTACAGTAGTCGCTGTAACTTGCTATGTCCGTGAAAACTGCCCAGCGTAGTAACTCGCTATTGACTAGATAGCTGTACAGGTGTCCAGTACGTATAAAAACGGCAAGTGTCCTCTTGATAGTCCCATCTCTTTACTCGTCATTTATTATTTACACACGCACATCATTGTTTAGCAGAAAATATCCTGATAATGCGCCATCAAATTGCCGGAATTCTCTTGTTGCTACTAGCTGTGGGCCAGCCTGCTGCTGCTGACACTTACAAAAAATCGCCATGCAACGCTGTGCACTGGACGCATATGCTTGAGGGCAAGATTTTGCTGGAAGCCCACGACCGCAAGCCGCTTGATATAGAGAGTCTAGTAAGTTATGCGAAACAACATTGCTAAAGCAAGTAGAAAAGGGCTCACACAATGGACTAAAAGCGCTTAAATTTTGATTTTGTGTGTAGTCGTTCAATGTACACGACCTTCCGCCCAACCACCGTATCATCCATGTCTATGATGACGAAGTAGCCGATCATCGGCCCGACCGCCTGACTATCTACGTTGACCGCGAAAACATATTTATGAGCGCCTACTGCATGTAACAGGCTTTATTTGAGAAAGTGGTGGTCGCCATTACACTATGATGACGTCACTACCACATCGATTCTCAAGCATGGGGATTAGGGTTTGGATGTAGGTTTTTTTGTGTGAGCTTGCCAAAATCCAGGACTTTGGCGTCCTTCTTCCCGTCAGCATACATGCTTTTCCTCCCTTTTTTTCTTCTGTAGACAGTTCAATTCAACACCTTTCTTTGGTCTTTTTTCTTTCTCATAAATTTGTCTATTGAACTTTTTCTTTTATTACACGCAGGCGCTGCAGTATTACAAACTCAGTTATTATTTTTCGCCCTGTCGCCGTATACTCGGTCGCGCAAGCAGCAGGCTTCTCCTCAGCCGGGTGTGAGTTCAGAGCTCCGGAAAAAGCAGAGGATGGAGACCGAAGAACAGATGCAGCAAAATGGCGATACCGGATCGCCCTCACCCATGAACATTGCCACGCCAAGCAGTGGAGGTGGGATTACTGATTCGGCTATACCAGTTGGCCAGCGGATCCTGCACGACACCGACCCTATACAGGTCAATATAGACGTTGCGCTGGATAGCGCGCCCGAGGAGCTACGTGAGGGACTCAGACAGATCGTACAGAGCCACAACGTGCCGTATTTTTACCGGCCAGATTGCAGCTCCGACGTGCCATATATCTGGCAGGTGGGATTTGAGCGCTCGGCTGATATACCGTCGGGCAGCTATGAGGCGCGCACTATTGCCAGAGAAGGACCACGGCCGCGTGTTCTGATCCGGTACAGTCGAGCAGTCGATGCATTCCGGGCGCTGGGGCAAGTGCTAACTGCGGCGCGCACGGCAGAGCTGGCAGTGGATGGCAGCAGCGACCGTGCGTTGCGGGCACCAGACTTTGTGATTTCAGAGAAGGCGCAGTTCGAGACTCTGGCGCTGATGGTCGACTGCAGTCGCAACGGCGTGCTCAGCGTCCCTAACGTCTATGCCATGCTGCGTAACATGGCGCTAATGGGGTTCAACATGCTGCAGCTGTACACTGAGGACACCTACAAGGTTGCAGGCGAGCCGTTCTTTGGGTACCTGCGCGGCGGCTATACTCAGGACGAGCTGCGAGCCATCGACGACTACGCCTTTAGCGTGGGCATTGAGGTCGTGCCGTGTATTCAGACGCTGGGGCACTTGGGCCAGATTTTGCAGTGGCCACGCTTTGCCGGGCTACGCGACACCAACGAAGTCATCCTCAGCCGCCTACCCGAGACGTACGCGCTGCTGGAGAAGCTCATTACCACTGTCAGTGCGCCATTGCGGTCAAAGCGCATCCACATTGGCATGGATGAGGCGTACGGCGTAGGCGAAGGCCGGTTCCGCGGTATGTTTGGCGCGCAAGAGGGCACTGCCATTTTTGTCGAGCACTTGGCGCGTGTGCATGCAATTTGTGCCAAGTGTGGGCTGAGGGCGATGATTTGGTCAGACATGCTCTTCTGCCTGGCTGCCAAGAACAACGCACTGTACGCCTACTACGACCAAAGCAACAACCCAGCCGACGCCCTCAGCAAGGTTGAGGGCATCCCGCCAGACGTTGACTTGGTATTCTGGGACTACTACCATACAGCGCCCGAGATCTACGCCCGCAAAATCCAACAGCATCGCGACCTGGGCTGCGACAGCCCCTGGATGGCCAGCGGCGCGTGGACATGGAGCCGCCTGTGGTGTTACTTGCCGTTCTCCTTTGAGTCGAACCGCGCCAGTCTCACCGCTGCAAAGTCGCCCGAAGGCCGCGTGGCCAGCTTTATGCTGACTATCTGGGGTGATGAGGGCAACGAGTGCGACTTTTTCTCGGCCCTGCCCGTCATGCTCTACGCGGGGAACCACGCCTACACGGACCGGACCGAGATTGACCCTGCATTTATGGAGAATACCTTTTCGGCCATCTGCGGCGGCAGCTTGGGCGATTGGATGAATGCCAGCCGCATCGACGACATTCCTCAGGACGCTGGCCATATGGATGCGCGGTCACAGCTGCCGTCAAACATGAGCAAGTGGCTGCTGTGGGAGGACCCCATGTTGTCTTTTATGAGCCCGCAGTACGCTGCCTTGGATCTAGAGACCCACTACACGCAGATTGCGGACCGCCTACTCGACTGTGCGCTGTCGTCGACTAACTCTGGCCGCTCGGCTGTTCCCGGCCGCCCCAACTCTGTGCGCTATCCGCTCAACCGCCTATTGCGTATGCCTGGCCTACTAGCGCGAGTACTCTCACTCAAGTGCCACCTGCGCGATAAACTGACTGTCCCCTATCGCGCTGGTGACCGTGCTGCTCTGCTGCAAGTCGTAGAGACTCGCCTGCGCCCGCTAATTGAGGCGCAACGGGAGCTGTGGCTGTACCACCGCTCGCGCTGGCACCGGATTTATAAGCCCTTTGGCTGGGAGACTCTTGAGCTGCGCTATGGCGGACTGACTGCGCGCTTGCAAACCATGTATGACCGCATGGTGGCCTACTCGCTGCAGCAGTCTGGATCGACTCTGCGTCGGAGCAGGGCAATCGGCGTTGCTGCTGGTATCTCGCGCCATCCAGCCTTGCTCCCTCAGCGGTCCCGCAATCCAAGTAAATCTGGGGATATTGGCATAACTGCTATTGCCTCTGAGGTCCCAGATCTGCTTTTAGGCGAGTCGTCATCAGCTATTAACAGCAGTGTGCCACCAGGCCCTAGTATGTCTACTGACGAGGGGTCTGGACTCAGTGTCGGCGCCGTTCCAGCGTGGCTGCCAGTGACCATGCCTGACTCTGGCCCTGCCGTAGTGGGTAGCCCCAACTCGCCACCCGGAGAGCCAGTTGCCACTGTCAGTTTGGGATGGCCCGTCACGGCAGTAGCCACTACAGCTGCTACCACTGTTGCAATGGTTACTGACACTTCAGCTGTCTGCGCCTTTGGCAATCTCGCCATGACAACAGCTAGTCAGCCTGAACCAACGATGACGCCCTTCCCGCAGCACAACTTTCACCACCACCCGTCGTCGGTCAGCAGCAACAGCGCCTTTAACAATAGCAGCAACAGCCATGTCACAACTATCAATGCCCTGGGCGTGCGTGAGCTTGGTGGTGAGGGCGACTTTTGGCTACAGCCGGCCCCGCTTCTGCCCCCAGAGCTAGACCCGCTTGCTGGCGTTCCAAGCGGTATTGGCAGTTTGGGCGAGGAAACCGATGACATTATAGACTCTATTCCTGAGCTCGAAGAGGACTTGCACTGTATCTACGAGAACTCGCATACCAGTTTATTACTGGACTATGGACGTGTCACTGCACCCTCACGGCTTGGGTAAATTGTACTAATTGTCAGTCTCTTTTTGCCACAAATTTATTTACTAGTGAATATCTAATGAAAGGACTAAAGTGTGGGTAATACTGACACGGCTTATATTTCTGTTTCAGCTCAATATTTACAAAGCATGCAAAGAGTTGAATTAGGTTTTATGTCTAGCTCTGATAAACTCTCCTCGTCAGCGAGCTCTTTCATGTCCATCCTACCCAGGAATAATGTCAGAAAATGAGCCGGAATTTCAACTTTAGGAGAGATGGCGTTCTTAACATCCCCAATATTCCCATTAATCGGAACATGGACATCAATTTCACGTATCGGGGTGTCTGACACTAAATAATTTACTTTAAAGTCCACCACACCCTTCCCTTCGATTGCTGCTTCAATATCATCCTTAGTGGGCTTAGGTTGAGCCGGTAGTTTTTTGGGTCGGTAATAGTCAGTGACATCGATAAATAATTGCATTGTCTCGGTACTCATGTTTAATGACAAGTGAACGGCGTTCTTGGCTTTAGGAATATATAAAATATTTATTAATGAAAAGAGAGAGAGAGAAAATTAAAGAGCATGTGTGTGCCTAAAAAAAAGAGGTTCCCTTTTTTATCCCAGCACTCTCTTTCAAAGCTTGCAATCATCATTCCTCAACAAAAATAATTCTCTTTTTGTCTCTTTGAAATTCCCCCTCGCAGTCAGCAACTTGCACGTGGCAACAATTGGGGGTGGGGTGGGCACGTGGGGAGGAATTGTATTTTGAGTATTTTGTGTTGACGGATCACAGAACCCTGGTAAGCTATTCAGTTCTTAACAGCGCTACTCTAATCACCAATGAGTATTTTGTACTGTTTCGCGTACTTGAATCCCTTTTTTGCGCAGTTGTCTCTTGTAGATGTTTTGGCGTTTCTACGTCTCTCTCCATATCCAGCGGGCTTTTTGGTTCTCACATTGGTCTCCTTAGGTACACATGTGAAACTTGTTCAAAATATGAGCAAAACCTACATATAAGGGAATTGGGCCATTATGTAATCTATAGCTTAAAGAATAAAGGCACTTGGGCTAACGCAGGACCAAAACAATAACAGAAGCATTATATAAAGAGAATCCAAACCTGCGTTTAACCGTAGCCAACATGGGTGACAATGTTGCTGTGGGTTTAACCTCGGAAAATTCCGCACCTTGCATACTGTGTACCAGGACTAAATATAGACCTGTGCATTACAAATACATTTCTGGCAGTTTGTGATCAGCTCTCCCCAAGGCTAGCCACCATCAATCTTTGCGTAATAGCTAAGTTTGCATAAAAAAAAAGAATGTTATTAACTCAAATGTCAATGTGGATGGAGACAAGGAGATGACATCCACTCTTTCTTGGCCTAAAGAGGAGGATTCTCTGTTAAAAATGTGGGCAGGGGCCATGGATTTTTTTTTCAAAGGGGCCCAGCTTTGCTCAAAGAAAACGCAAACCTACAAAGCACCAATGTGGTCTTTGTTTGGACACGTTTTTGCTCTTCTATTTCTACATGTTTGCAAAGAGTTCTTTTTAGTGGCACCCCCCAAAAGGTAAATTCTCATTGATGGGCTTTGTTGGAAGCCCTTCTTGCGTCCAACTGGATTTTGCTTGCACACTTTCCCTGTTTTTCTGGCGTCTATTTTCAGCTTGCTAATAAGAAATGTTTTTATTGCTCTTAGTTCAAAGGCAATCCAATAAAGCACATTATTTTCAAAGCTTCCAAGCACTAATTTGTTGGGGTAAATCAGGGAGACCTATAAAAAGCAACCCTTTTCTGCCCACCTCAACACATTTTTATTCGCCATATTCTCCGACCATTCTCTATTAGTATTATAGCACTTTTTTTGGATACTACTCACTAGCAATTTCAACAGTACAATGCCCGAAATTACGTTCAAAGGCAAGGCTAGTAACAAGGAGGATTTAAATACGATCTTTAATGGCAACAAGTATGACTATGCTGCAGTGATCACGGGAGAGGTTGGTAACGATAATGCTGACGCTCTTTTCAATGCTGCTGTGAAAGTCGACGCCGAGTCTATGAATAGTACGGTGGCTGTATTTAGATTACCAAACAATCCAATCTATTCCGAGGAGAGTATGAAAGGCTATAGCGCAATGTGTTACATTTTTGTACGCCCTGAACATTTTCTAATGGGCGAGGGAATGGTTGAGCTTAAAAATTATCACACTAAAGTAAATACTGCCTGTGGTTTGCCAAGTTATACAGATATTCCTACTTATGAACGCTACTATATTTATCTACACTAGACGCCATACGACCTAGCTGTCCTTATACTACAGTATGCACCTTGCAGTGGACCTACAATTATTCTTTTTAAGAACTAGCATTTTCATAAATTTCAAAACGTTTAGTAATAAACTATATAAACAAGCCTATATATGTGAAAACCACCTATAATTCAAATGCTAGCCAATGTGCTAAGGTAGTAGTGGGCATAACCATTTCCATGCTAAGAATATAATGAAGCATCTTAGAGCTACCAATTTACCACAGTGGACTCTGCCAGCTTTGTGATAGCCAGTTAGTCTCCTTGTAACTCTATCTGCATACTGTATGCAAAGACTAAACATAGAGCAGCGCCATACACGTACTTGTCTGGGCATTCGTGATACACTTTAGTTGATATTGACTGGCCTCACTCCTCGGAATTGTAGTTGAGCTTACAATTTCAAGCCCAGCATTCACTCACTCGCTGCTGAGGATGGAGACAAGCCACTAGCATTCACTCTTTCTTGGCCAAAAAAGGGACAGCATTACTCGAAGAAAACAGAAACCTTCAAGGCGTCTCCATGGCCTTTGTTTGGAGGCTCTTTTGCTCTTTTCTTTTTGGTGTTTCAAAGAGCTATATTGAGTGTCTTATCGCCACCAAAAAGAAGTAGCCTCCATACGGAAATTTAATTTACTTTACAGTCTCCAAGCAGCATGTCTTTTTTTCTGTTCTTAGTTCAAAAGCAATTAGACAAGCAAATAATACATTTCTATTATCCGAGTAGTGTTTTTGAAATTGCTATTTTTGGAGGGAAATTTGGCATTCTGGGAGGATTAAAATTTTTCTCACAATATACATTGCAGCAAACCAGGGAGACATAAAAGGCAACACTTTCTTAGCCACCTCCACACAAATTTCTTCATATTTTCTACTCACATTTCTCCATTAGGTTTATTCGTAGAAACGTACCTAGATACTACTCACCAGGCGCTTTAACAGTACAATGTCATCAATCGAGTCTAATACCATAGAGGCTAACAGCAGGGATAATTTAATTGCGGCACTTAAAGCTGCCAATAGAAAGTTTGCCATTGCAATCTTTGGCGAAGCTGATCAGCAAATAGCTCAGGCAATGTATATAATTGCTGAGAACTTAAGCACCCATGAGGAGTTTATTAATAATGTGTTAGTACTTCGAGTCAAAAACACTACCAGTTATTCTAAAGAGTGGCTGGGTATATACAGCGCAGGATGGATGACTTTTGCTGATGGGTTTAACAAACTATCACTTGGTGATCAAGCTGACTTTCTAAAATTTGACTATGGCTTAGATCATCACGTTCAGAGACTTCCACTTCCACGCAACCCTATTACGAATACAGTTGGTACTGCTAATGTTGATGCCAATGGTGACCGCAATACTTTATATCTTTAAATCAGCAGAAATAGGACTTAGTGGGCCATATATTGCAGTGCACACTGCCAAGTTCTTCTTCTTTTTTATAGCTATTTTATGATCCAGGTTTTCATACCTTTCAGAACTATAAGAAATAAACCAAATAAACTCGACAAGCTCAACGCAAGTACTTTGTTAGAATGTACCAAAGTAAGGCTCGTCATCTCGAAAATAAGGCTTCCAAACAATCTTTAACGGCAACTCTAGCTTGTACACACATAGCCCCACCCACCTTGTCAAACCGTACTCCAGACAGTACGACGCCAAACTCATAGTTGTTGAAATATGGCAGCTCATATCCATGCAAAGTACCCCACGCAGCCTTTGTACAATTATGAGAGCCAATAGACGCCCACCCTTCATTTTGATTAATACCGACTCGTGCAATCATAGCCTTGACATGCACCAACGTCTCCCTGTGAAGAGGCTCAATACAAACCAAGGCGTCTTGTGGAAAATCGCGTTCCTCGTATACCCTGCGTTTAGTCATGATGTGTTGAGCACACTGATCACCGGACCGACATGCTTCGGCTTGAGCCTGGGTGTGGAAGGCAATACCAACGTCTACCATATTATTGGGCGTGCTATAGTCAAAGACGTATTTGCGCATTGAGCGAGGAGTTAGGCCATGTGCGCATAAATAAAACTCGCGTAGCCAGCGGTAATCCAATCGACCCAACGACGAGCCCACGCAGTATAGTCGAGTGTCTGGATCAAAGCCTTCACTGGTTGGTTTAGAGCCATGGAGTTGGTTGATGACTTTGGCTAAACGCAGCATCCCGTACTCGTTCATATATGCGTCCTGTCTATCACCACCAGTTGGCACTGACGTTATAATATGTACGTCTGTGGCTCCAGCGAAATCGACATGGTTCAGTCTTGCAACAAGGTCAACTGGTATACTGAGATCCAAAAGCGAGTATGCCAATGCCAGACTGAACTCATTTGCTGGAAACACTTGCGTGTCGTCCATGGGGAAGTCATGGACACACACGCAGTTGTGCATAATAGTCCAGTCGTCCTCGACTAGGTTGCCAGTACACACGACTAATCTTATAGAGTGAGCGTAGAAAAGTAGGAGTAGCTTCGAGTGCACAATTTGGACATGTGGTTTGGGGAACTCCGGCCGCACACAAATAATATCGTCGGAGCGTTGTGTTTTCGCGTCAGAGTCGGCTTGCGCATTGGCAACCAATGTCAATGCCGTCGTCGGATTAAAGTGGGAAAGGAGCCAGGGTTCGTCAACAACAAATGTCGTCAATGCAGCGTGCTCTAAATGGTCGGCGTTGAGAACATCGGCCAGAGTAACCGAATCGTTGCTGCCAGGTATGCCAAGCAGTGGCGTAGTTCAAACTGCTCCGTCAGGGTATACCAAGTCACCAGACATAAGACATAAAAAACAAGTCATTATAAGCGACCACATAATCTGGATTAGCAATCCGCTGCTCGCGCAGTGGATTTTGCCCTTTCTAACCCCTCTCCATTTAGTTTTCAAGACTTTTTAAATAAAACAAGGCGCCGCCTCTCTTTTCTTGCCCTTGGCTAATCTTAACCATAGCTCTGGCCGCTTGCAGGGTCGGTGGGCGGGCACCCACTGCTCGTTAGCGTCTAGCTAACCTAGCAATATCAGAGGGAATCGAATATATTTGCCAGCGTACATAAAAGGATTATCATGTATAAGGATTGGCAAGCGTAATATGTAAAGTGACTCCAATAATGTCATTGCCCATGCTAGTAAGTGGATTTATCGACAACTATCAGTTGCTGACATATTAGACATAGCCATTGCGGTTGGTTCACATGCATTGAGCAATTACAACAGATGTTTCCTTGAAAACTCTATTTTTTCATCGGCCCCATCTTCATAGCTGCCCGCAGAACTGTCACCATATAGCACGTATAAATACCAAAAGTAGTAGCTAAAAGCCCAGCACATCTCGCTAAGTAGACCCAGATTCTTGCTCGCCGGGTATTCCTCAAAGCTTGACACAGTTCCATGCGTCTGACAAGTGAGAGTGACCAGATTGGGCATCGCCGAAGTAATCTCAAGTAAATCGCAACCACTGAATGGTTGATAGCGTAGTTTTCTTGCCACAAATTTATTTAATAGAGAAAGCTAATAGTAGAACTAAGTATGAGCGATGACTAGTTTTCCCTCACGCTTTTCCTTCCTCAAAATTGTTTGATGAATCAAAAATAGACTAAACCGGAATTCCACGCCAAGCTCCGATAGGGATTTCCCATTATCCAACTCTACTATGGCCATCCTGTGTAGAAACAATGACTGACCTTCAACCGAGATTTCAAACATTTCTGCGATAGCACTCTTAACATCACCAATGGTTCCATTGTTAGGGACATGGACTAAGACTCCGTAGTCTAGGCTTTCTGGCACTACAATTTTTGTTTGGACACCACCTCTTGGCTTCTTCAACCTCTTCTTCAATTTCCTTCCTAGTATATATTGGATATTCAGGCGCTTCATAGTTTGGCGCAAGGTCAGTGGTGTCGACTAACAATATCATTAGCTTGTTGTTCAGTGGGGGGTTCTTGGAAGCTATGGATATAGTACAGAGAAGTGAGTGATGATGAGAAGAGAGAGAATAGGCTGGAGAGCACCTAAATTTGCCCTTTTTATTAGGCATATTCTCCTAGCAAAAAGCTAGCAATCATTGTCATTGTCTCTTTGAAAAGCCCTCACAATCAGCGACCTGCACGTGCTGTCATTGATTGTGGTGGAGGTTTTGGTAATTGTAGTCTTTGCAAAAAAATTGGATTGTCTGCACTGCGCCACTGAGGCAATGTCACAGGTATACTATACCACCTGCTGACAATAGCAATTGTTTATTGATATTCTTCTTGGGGGCGTATGTAGTGACACACCGCTACTTCTCCAAACTGAATTGGGTGCAAACTGAACCGACAGACTACAATCCACTCGCGGACACATTGTCTCGAGTTGTCTGAAAACCAGGAGCTTATTCTCTGCGATTTAGCCCTCTTCTCTTGTTCGTTGCTTTTATTCTTTTTCTCTATTATTATTGTCTGCTAATACTGCCCAATGTTTACTGACAAACCACGCGACGACTTGAGTGATAGTGTCTTTGAGCTCTGTACGCTTGAAAGTAGTAAGGGCACATACAAGATCGTCCAGTACTCGCTGCTCTATCGCTTTACTTTCCAGAACTATGCCAACAGCGTCTCACCGTTTTCCGCCATTCAGCGTGCCTTTGAGCGACTAATAGAGCTTTACCCGATTCTTCGCGGCTACAGAGTACAGCTGCCAGATCGTAATATCATAGCTACCTCAGACCACAGCAAGCCAGGCCCGCTCTTTGAGATTATTGACGCTTCTCAGATGACTGCCGACGAGTTTGAAAAGGTCAAGTTCCATCGCGACCAGTGGCCAGCCAAAGTAGACAGTGCGCTAAAGAGTAGAACCGCCGATATTGACCGATTGATTGCTGGCACGGTTGTTCGCTTTGCCGACGGCTATCTCGTGGCATTGTCGGTATCTCACATTGTTGCCGATGGCGTGGCTGTCTACCTTCTTTTGAGTCAGTTGGCATCGCTAGCACAGAGACTTGCAGCGGATAGTGACGACTCGACAATGCCTGAGTTGCCCATAGACTTTGACCATCCCGCATTTTGGTATAAGCTTTCAGCGCATCCACACCAGCCACACCCGTTTGCCGAGTACATTAACAGTCAGGACTTTGGCAGTATGAGCGCGCTTCAAGCCAAGCTGTCCACTTGGTATGCAACGGGCTCCTTGAGTGGCGGAGATACATTGGCGATGCGCTTGCTACATGTGTCCCCCGCGGCTATTGAAGCCATTGCCAGGGAATACAACGCATTGAGCGACGGTCGTCCAGCTCTACATGGCGCTCAGATTTTGTACGCTTTGTTGTGGCAACGATACGTAACGACTGTGATTGAGACACAGACAGAGTCAGACATGGCATATACGCTGCCATTGTTTCTCACGATGATGTGCAGCTTACGCCAGGCAACGCCAGCACCAGACTATATTGGTAACGCCGTGGGCTCAGTGGTGGTTCCATGCGATACAAAGGACGTCTTGGCTATGCCCATTATTGACTTGGCCCGTCTAGTCAGGACCCATTTGCGCCAACTTACTCCCGGATCTACTGTTCACTATCTCAACGAGGCGTTTGGCGGTGATGGTAGCTTCTTTGCCAAGAGTGTCTACGTGTGTACTCGGGTCGAGTCACGGTTGACTATCTCGAACATGTCACGACTAGCTTATTTTGATATTGACTTTGGACATGGCAAGCCAATTGCGCTGCTCGCTGGCACACTGCCAACGGAAGGAATGACATTCTGGCTTCCTAGTGCAGATGGTGGTATCGACATGTATTACGGCTTAAAGGATGACATATACTCTGCGTTGAAGTGTGACATGGTCTTACGTAAGTTTATTGAATTTCTTAATTGAGTTATTTTCGGTGTAAAAATAAACGATGCCCTTGCAACTTGGAATATATTCAAAAAAATATTTCTTGCGGCTTATTATCCCCCCAACGAACTTGGGACCGCTATTGCTAGCCTGATAAAAGGCACCCCTGTTTGTCTTTAGGAATATATTGTCCTACAAATTGGAATTCGGTATCTGTATGTCGGAATAATACAAATATAGCACTGGATCCACATCAAACTTTAACTGGTTCAATTATATACCATCTCCAAGTGCAACGCTATCACTGAACTGACGTATTACCTGCTTGTCAGCATCAAGTTCATGTTGTTTATAAATAGTTTGCTTTACCTCTCCGATATTGGCTGTGGTAGGTACAGTTATATCAAAATGCAAAGGTACCGTACAATTTATGTCTGTATCTGTAAGATTGTCATTTGATTTACACATGCCAACGCAAGAGTAGTCGATAAAAATTGTAATTGTTTCGCCAGTCATTTTTACAAGTGCTTTATGTTGTTGTATAAATTATGTGGTTGCAAGGTATGTGTGAATGAGGTTGGTCTGTGCATAAATTGGGGAGGGAAGAAAAACGGACGCTCTTTATATAGGACGGCGCTACTCAGCGGAAAGGTATCCCCGAATGCCTTCCTCCTGTCACGCCTTCGTTGACTGGAGCACTGCTTTGATTGCCGCATGACCAGATTTTAGGAAGCGAGTTGGCCAATAGAGCACGTCCCTTTGGGCACGCTTAAAACAATGACACAAATGCTCTAAATATAGGTGTTTATTCTTTACATGCTTCCGATATTCTCTCAGTCAATTTCCATAGAAGAAGTAGAGCCAGGTGACTGACAGGGCACGTCGGAGACAGGGCTAGCAGCACAGTCAATCTCACCGTCAATGCGCTTGTGTATGTCAGGATTGTACAGGATTAGAGCGTTGCTGCCATACG
>JANBQS010000164.1:0-29793 GCA_027577415.1 Coemansia sp. RSA 922 | reverse complement strand
ATATAGGCAATCGAGTATGTTGGTGAGCACATGCGTAGTGGAATGTACAGATAATCGCGAATGGCTATTTCACTGGACCGCCATATACGGTTCAAACGCTTCAAGTGCGAGATCTACACAGGGGCGTACAAGTTAGTCAACATTAGACATCAACAACTTTTTAATAAATAAAAAAGGCAGTGGTGATAGAGATGGTGCCTACATCACACTTACTTGTATGCCGTATTGGACTGAAATACCCTCAATAGTGTCGTTCGCTCGAACTTGATGTCGAATCATTTTGATGGTACGAGGAATCTGAGGCAGCTGTGTAGCACTCAAAGGCGGTTGCAGTGTAGGTAGGCAACATGGCGAGCCAGAAGGTGAACTGTCTGCCGAGGCATGCAAAGGTGGTTGCCCAGCCAGCCTGACCCCTGCATCCAGCTCAGATCTGGCCGGATTTGACTGTACAAAATGATGTAGTTGCTGCCGAATACCCCATCGCGCCTCCGACAAAGGCGCAGAGCTACTGTGCCGAGATAATAGATCTGAATGGTTGCAAGCATCGGCAATTGTCACATATTCGCTGCTTTCGGAAAGACCAGAGTCGGCATCATAGGATGCAGGTGGTTCCAAGTCGCTGTCTGACCTGACGCTAACCATGTGTGTCGCGACGCGTGGAAGAGGACATGTAATGGCGTCATCAATTCCCTGCAAAAGAATGTGCTCGTGTTTCTGGGCGGTAGCACGCGTCAGCTCAGCTATATCGGTCACTGAGGGCGACAAGAGAGGATCGTGAGCTGCTCGCAGGCGTCGAACTGTCCTCCACGCAGCTCGATGCCGGGGTATACTTCTACCACCTTCACCCCACGGGTTGTCAATGTGCTGATCTGTGCCGTGTTCGTCCCGCATACCATCGTAACTGCCACTACGCAAGGTGTGAGGCTGAAACAGCTGCGCGTTGCGGGGCACAGTCATATCAATCCCCAGGGGCTAATATACCTTGGCGTGTACGTTAATGCTGCAACCGAGCGCTGAGAGCCTAGCTGTGTATATAGTGCGCATGAATTCTATAGTAGGCGCTAGCGACACTCTGCTCTCTCCTTGTTGTACTGACGAGGAGGTGGAATCGATTAATTGGTAATGCAAACGCGGAATGATGAATGAAAAAAAAATATATGAAATCTTGTGGAAAGGAAAAGAAGAAAAGAAAGGTTCGAGTCTACGTCACGCATGACTTAATGCGATTGTTCGCGATGCTCCTCCAGCTCCACGAGTACTCCGCCGCAGGTCTTTGGGTGGAGGAACACCACTGGTAAGCCATGTGCACCAGTCTTTGGCTCATCACTCAGGGACTGCACGCCGCTAGCTCTCAGAGTCGTGAGTGCTTGCTGAATATCCGGCACATTGAGGCATATGTGGTGGATGCCGCCACTCTTGTTTTTGGCCAAGAAGCCGGCAATGGGGCTCTTATCGCCATACGGATGAAGCAACTCGATCTTGGTATTCCCCAACTCGACAAAGACAGTGTACACTCCATGCTCGGGCATCGGCACGCTTTCGCTGACCTTCTCCGCTTGCATTACGTCTCTCCAAAAGGCACTGGCTTGGGCCATGTCAGGTACTGCGATAGCAACATGATTCAAGTGTCCAAGTTTCCAGGCCGGCGAGTCCTTGAGGACCTCTGTGATGAGCGTGCGACGTGGTGTCGATAGGGCGGTGCGTGCCACTACTCGAGCAGACGCGCGACGGCAAAGACTAGTCAGAAGCATGATATTATATGTGGCAATGAAATAGAAAAAAATGACAAGGGCAAAGGGCAAGAGGGGGTGAATCGCAAAGCGTGCAAAAGTGCTCCTGAATACCGTGGGAAAAACTGTGCAGTCAAGGGGCCGCCGCCGAGTCACTGGAGCCAAAGAACGGAATGTGCCGCCTCAACTGCTCGTTCTCTCGACGAAGCTTGTCCAGCTCCTGTCGCAGATCTCTTGCCTCGTTGCACTCCTGGCGTAATGCCCGGACCTGCTCCTGGTAGACAAAGCCCTGTCGAATCATGTCTAGGTGCAAATTGCGAATCTCTCCCCGAAGCTGTTCACGCAGAGGCGTCAGTGCATCCGCCAACAGGTTCTGCAGAACGCTGCTGCCAATGTCGCCCAGTCCACTCATTACAGCAGCACTGGAAGCCATGCCTGGCTGATCTTCCTCTCGGCATGGGCGCTTTGGTGCCGGCGGGAGGCAGTCTGGCGGGCTCAATAGCTCTATTCCAACGGCGCTACGGTTTGTAGCCAGGTGGCGAGAGGGCAGAATCAGTTTTGCAGATTGTTTGTCAGAACTCTCACCTGAATGTTCATTAGGAACAGCCACGGGGGTGTTCCCAGCGCTTGCTTGCGCTGGCGGTTCTAGAAATCGATCCGATGAGCTCCTTGATACAAAGTTAACAGACGGTCGATGAGCCGCAAGAGAAATGCCATCGCCACTGGACGCAAGCTTCGTTGAATCGGAGCAAGTCTTCTCTTCTTGTTTTTCGAGCAGCTGGGCTACCAGAGTATGCGCCAAATTAGTGGACAGGCCGTTGCCGACCGGGCCAGAACTGGACTTTGGCAGTTGCGCCGGCAGAAGGCTTGGCTTGTTGCGCTCAGGAGTAAACATCTCCATCATCGAGTCTCCCGCGTCGTGTGTTCGAGGGCCGAGGCGACCACGCGCTGCCGGTCGGTGCGGCTGGGGCATTGGCGATGTGTCCATATCGTCAACAACCACAGCGCAACTGCTGACATTTGGAGGAGACTTGATTCGCGAAGAAGCGCTCTTCTCGGTGGGAGTCGAGTGTAGCAAGTTGGAAGTATGGTCAACCGCCTTGGCTGGGCTTTTAAGAGAAACGCGGCTGGATGCAGCAGGCAGGCTTGGCGCTTTCGCCGCCGTTCGACTACGTGATAGGAGTGCCAGAATGTCGTCGTTATGCCGAGCTCCATGCGCTTCTCTACTGGATTGGCCAACAGCTGTGGTAGTCTTTGCTGGAGAAAGCAGTTCCATATACGACCTGTCCTTCATAAGAAGAGCCATGTTATCAACGTCGTCCTCGCTTGTGCCGCCCTCGGGAGCATAGTCAGCTTTGGTGACGCGTGGCGAACGAGTACCGGTGCCATCCGCTGCAGACTGTGTTGGAACTGCCATGGGCTTTGCTGATCCGCCATTGACTGCTGTATTCATGCGATGCTCGTTTATGGCAGAGCGGAACCGATTGATGCTGGGGTGGTGAGGTGGACGGATGCAGCCGTCGCCCTTTGCAACATCAGCAGCAGCAGCAGAAATGGGCGGCCTATTCTCGCGTGTGACAGACACGCCAGCGATGGCTGAGCTCCTAGTGCGTTGACGCTCAGCCAGCGAGGATGCTATAGGCCTTTCGTCCAAACTGCCAGGCGCGTTGCGAATGGCCCCGTGGTTTGTATCCCGAGCCTCGCGACTTGTCGATGATGTGCTAGCAGCGCGCCTTAGTGGCTGCGATGTAGATTCAGCACTTGCATCCACGCGCCGCGTTAGGCTTATACTAGTTACTGTGCGGCGGGAGCCAGTCGAGCCCCTCCACAGTGGCGTAGCTGATCCCCTAGTGTCGTAGACAAGTACATCTCCATCGATGGTGCCAACTCCTATGACATACGAGTCCTGCGTGGTCGCCAAGCACGTAGGCGGCGAGGCCACATTGATGCCTGCAGAGGAGTTGCCGCTAGCGTAGGCATTGGTATCTGTCATCGCAATGCGTCCATCCAGCCCAACACTGAGTATAGTTGCGCTGCTTACCGGGTGGAATGCTATGCCACGAACCGGCGCGGAATGTACATGCGAGAACGCTTTGAGTGGAGCTAGCCCAGATCGGGATGTGTCGAACAGCTGTAGCAGCCCATCCTCACTGCCTACTGCAATCTGAGACCGAAGCCCGGGGGATATGTCGATGCACGTTAGCGCCTTGTGTGTCGCCGAGCGCAAGTCTGTGCGCGTGTTATGCAAAAGGTTGAACACTGCGATCTCTCCGCCCTGCGCCGTCGCCGAGGCAACGATCCTCTTTTTTGTACACACTGCCATGCACGAGATGTCATTTTCGTGAGTCTGGCAGACCGCAGTATAGTCCTTTCGCACAAAGTCCCACCGGCGAACTTGCTTTGTAGAGTTGATGGCGACAAACAGGGCCTCAGAGCTAGCGCCATAGTGTTGCACTGCAGCAATGTCAGCTACGCCAAGCTGGTCAGCTCTGCGACCTGGCTTCATATCTTGGAGTAGCTCGCCGGTTCTGCTGTACTGGCGAATGGTGGAGCCCCTGCCACCCACAGCAAATGTGTTGCCGTTAGCTGCCCACGACACCGTCGTGATAGAGTCTATAGCCTTGCCAGCACCATCTGCACTGTAGGCCGAAGACATAGAGGCATGAGCACTCTCAACCTCGTGGTCGGACCCAAAGCTCCCTACTGTGTTTGAGGATCCACGACGGGCGCGCTGGTACGTGCTAGAGGCCGCTGGCCTAGGGCTGGTTACTTCGAGGTCCCAAACTCGCACTGTGTCGCTTGTAGCTGCGACAATTGAATGCATTTCTCTTTTTGCTTGATATAAAAGTGCCAGCAAAAATAAAGGCAGAAAACGGTGAGGAGAAAGAAAGGAAAAAAGAACGACAGCCTTGCTCTGTGTTTACATTTAAATTCTGATCAACTTTGATCACATCTGCACCTTGAGTTAAATAGAGCTTGTTTCTTTTCTTAATAAACTTGGTGTTTGTTTTCGTAGTCTCACCATTCTAATGTGCAAACATTCCTTGTGTAGCTATGAGTAGCCTCATATCTTGTCCTATCTGCAGTAAGCGAGTACCAGAGTGGTATGTCAACGACCATTTGGACCACGAGTGTCAACGGGTCACCGAGGACAGTAGCGACAGCAAACAAGGTCAGCCCAGCAAGCCGCTGGCCCGCCAGACCTCTCTTTTGGTTAGCCCTAGCAAGCCTCAAAGAGCGCAGGAATCGCGGCCGCCGTTGACTAAACGAGCTCGAGCAGAATCTTTCGGCGAAGATGTGGAGATGTGTGTCATGGTGCCCTCCGAGCAGCTATCACCAGCGGATGCGTCACCGCCGGTACCGGTGCCACTGCCACCAATGCTGATAGGTAGTCAGGCTCAAGGCGCCGCCACGCCCAAGATGGAAAAGGTCATTAATTGCGAAGACGTCGAGGTAGAGAGACGGGTACGCGACATTAGGCTACCATTGCCTGAGCGCCTGCGCCCGCTGACCTTAGACGCGTTTGTCGGGCAAAGTGAACTCGTTGGCCCCGGCAGCGTACTGCGTTCGTTGATTGAGAGCGACCAGATATCGTCCATGATCTTCTGGGGCGGCCCTGGGCTTGGGAAGACGACGCTGGCGCGCATCATTGCACGCAAGACCAAGGCTGCATTCAAGGAGATGAGCGCCGTTACGCAAAACACAGCCGATGTAAAGAAAGTCATTGACGAAGCCGGAAACCTTAGCCGCCTCACCAAAAAGCGCACTATTGTGTTCCTCGACGAGATCCACCGCTTCAACAAGGCCCAACAGGACATATTTCTGCCGCATTTGGAGCGCGGACAGATTGTACTGATAGGAGCTACGACCGAAAACCCGTCATTCAAACTCAATGGCGCGCTTTTGAGCCGTTGTCGAGTGTTTCGCCTCGAAGCTCTCTCTGAAGACGACATTGCGCAGATAGCCGAGCAGGCGGCCAAGGTCAAACAAGTGGACCGTGGGCAGGAGCCGACTGGCCTTGAAGTGGGCATTTCCAAGTACATTGCTGGTGTAAGCAATGGCGATGCTCGGGCTGCCATCAATGTAGTAGATTTGGCGATGAACTCGTTGGCTGTTGGAGAGAGCCTGGGGCTTGAATGCGTCAAGCGAGCACTGCAAAGGACACATGTAGTTTATGGCGCTGAAGAGCACTACGATCTCATATCGGCCCTGCATAAGAGCGTACGTGGCAGCGACGCTAATGCTGCGCTGTATTGGCTTGCGCGTATGCTACAGGGCGGCGATGACCCGCTCTATATCGCCAGGCGCATGGTTCGGATGGCGTCTGAGGACATTGGCCTTGCCGATAGCCAAGCACTGCCTCTCGCAGTGTCTACACTCCATGCATGTCAGGCAATTGGTCTGCCAGAGTGCGATACGGTGTTGGCCCATTGTGCCACTTATCTTGCTAGAGCGCCCAAGAGCGTCGAGTCTTACAAGGCATTCAAGGCGGCCAAAGCTGCCGTAGGCGCTGACCGGCCATGGCCAGTTCCACTTCACTTACGCAATGCTCCAACCCGCCTTATGAAGGAGCTGGGATACGCTGAAGGTTATAAATACAATCCAGACTATGATGAACCAGTTGATCAGGAGTATCTACCAGAGGCAGTTAGACATTACAATTTTTTCAAAGAAAACTAATACACAGGCCAATTTAGCCAAATAAGCGCCGTTGGCACTAAGGGAACGCTCATCAGAGCCTACCTGGCTTGACACACATAGACGACAAGCGCGGCATCCGATCCAGCTGGTTGAGAAAGTCGCACACATCCTCGCGGTATGCCTCCTCAGGATCAACCACTTCATCGATGATAAGAGAAAAGAGATTGGAATCCATGCTGCCAGAGTCCCACGAGGGGTCAGAGCTCAGAGCTACACTGGTTGGCGCAGTACTCAGCGGTGCATCAGACTCAGGGCTAACCGCTGGTACAACGCGCGGATCACGCAGCGTGGCGGCAAAATGCGAGGTGTCAAGGCCCCAGTTGCACAAAAGAGACTCCAGCTCTACGACAGTGCAGATACCAGACGAAGGAGAGAGGGCAATCTCAATTCCCTCAGTTGGGCTATTTACGTGCTGGTAGTAAATGTCCCAGCCAGTCGCCGAGAGCCGCTCAATCAGCCTCGATAGGAGCAAGTGGTGCTGGTGCTGAAGTTTGTCGGCATCAGCTAGCAGCTCCATGACGTCGTTAGGTGAGGCGCCATGCTCGCTGAGTGGCTGCTGGTTCTTGGCTGGTGCCGAGTAAGGGATTGTGATAGTAACGCACTGGTCTGCCAACGCCGCGCGTGCTTGAGCAGTTTTGGCAGCTGGATGCAAGACATTGACATCGTTGCGACGCAAAGGCAAGGCTCCCTCGCTCGAAGTCCTGCTTGCAGTGGCGGGCACCTCTTTCTTGCAAGCAGAGGCGACGCGAGCGCCTGCCGTCGAGCGGCGAGAGCTGCGATCAGTTGCAAGAGTGGGTTCTGGAGCAAGAAACCTAATTCGAGTCTCATAGGCAAGCGGCGACACCATAGAGAACTCTCTGCGTTGCTGGGTCATCAGGCCAACCATCGTCTGACGTTGTATCTGAGCCATGATGGCTCGTGCTGGTGATGCGCTGTTCGCTACAAAAGGTCCACTCATGCTGCGGGCAAATATCTTCAAGTACGGCGACCACTTGCCGCCACTGCCAAACGCCCAGTTCTTAGATCCCAGGTGGGACCCTGCAAAGCGAGAGGCACCGGGCCACGCTTTCAACTGGGCGGCTACTCTTTGTGAGATGGAGCGGACATACGAGTGAGCTCCTAGGCGCGACATGGCGTTCTTAGCCACGCAGCTGGCTCGAGGGACAAAGCGCGAGGTCCAGCCTAGTCCTCGAGGCATGGCTTCGCGCAGACGCCCAGCGGCAGTGTTAGAAAGCCCCTTCCCAGTCATAGCACGCTTAGACACTTGCGCAGAGGCCGAGCTATAAGCATTGCGCAAATAGGCCAGTAGTCGTGATGGCCACTTGCCATCTCCTGGTACGCCACGACCATGTGGCGAGTACGTCTGATAGGTAGCGCGGCCAATGTGGCCTGCTCGAAACTTGGCTGTAGTAAGCAGTTGTCTAGCTGCAGCGGTAGCCAGCATAGTTAAATTGCAAATGCAATTGCGAGCGAGAAAATTGAAAATTGAATAAGAGTAGGAAAAGAAGAAAAAGAAAAGAAAAAGGTGTCACTTGGTTGTGCACCATCAGGCATATCTGATCGCCGATTGGTCCCAGCTATTTCTCCGCTCAATCCTGCAAAAATACCACAGCCTTACAGCCACGGCATCCAGCCAAAGTCCATCTTGGACAAGTTCGACGGAGCTACGGCTTGGCTCAAGAGCTGGACCAGTGGCTGCATCGGGGAAAGGTCCTTCTCTTGCACGTCCTTTGCAGGCAGCATCTCTGCCAGCTGGCCTGCCCGGTGCACAATGAGCTTGACGTTGCGCTCGCACATTTCAACTAGGGCCAGCGGATTGGCGGCGGCTAGAGGCTTCACAGTGGGGATGCTGATGAGCTCATCGCGCACGTAGAGATCGAGGAAGTCGCGCAAGAGGTGCTCAATCTCAGTAAAGCGCGACATGACCTTGTAGATGGCGAACGGGACAATGCCCTCAAGCCCCAGCTCTGTCACAAAGGCCTGGATGTTGGGCGTCAGGCGGAAAGGAACGGGCTCCATGTTATGCATTAGCCCCGGCGTCGCTTGCGTCGGAACCAAGTCGCTCAGACAAATATTGCCAGTTGTGCGCGATATGCCCAGCTTTGCTGGCGTCCGCTGCGTGCTGGCTATCATATAGGTCAAGGCAATGCCAACCGAGGCTTGATAGGAGAAGTTCTCCCGATAGAGCCAGTAGTCCATTGGCGAGGCGGCGTGCAAGCGCACATCGTCGGACAGCAGCGATGCTGGCACCAGGCGCTGGCACACTTGCTCAAAGAGAACCAAGTTGGCCTCCTCGGCACTTGGAAGCTGCGAGATCAGCGTGCGCATCTGGGAAACAAAGTAGAGTACGGGCGCAATTTCGGTGTTGCCATTGCGCGCACAGGCCGAGTCATAGACATCTTGCAGCGTAAAGGTGTTTGGCTGCTCTTGCACGAGTCGGATGTGCGGAGCAAGCGAGACGATCGTGGGCAGGTGGAAAGCCAGACGGTGCTGCTCCCACGTATCGCAGTCCTGCTCACCAGCAGCGTCCAAGTTGCGGTAGAGCTGCACCCAGCGCTCCTCCTGGTGGTGGTGGCGCGAGGTAAGGTTCTGCACGGAAAAGTGAACGATGCTGCCGTCGCCGCCACGAATGGCCAGGTTTCGAGACACGCCGTTGCTCCGGAGCACAATCGACAGCTCGGGCAGGAAGCGCTCAATACGGACAAAATCATCGTTGTTGTCTGAAAGGTGCAAGTACTGGCCCGGCACCTCCACGTCCTCGAACTTTTGCTGCTCAAACTCGACCAAGAATGGACTGAACAGGCTCAGCATCAGCTTTGTCGGGCGCCGCTTAATGGCCTGGCGAAGCATCTGCTGCCACTGATAGAGCTTGGTCACATACTCGCACAAGTCCATCTCGCGCACCTTGCCAAAGTCAAGCTCGAATCGTGCCTTGATTGCACCCGATGGCAAGCCCACAGCTACTCGGCAGGTATTGGCAACTATTATGTCTACCAGACCCAGGTCAAACTTGCCTTGCGATACGTGCAAGTGCAGCTGCTGAAGGCCGTCCGAAAGGAGCCCGTGCACCAGGCGGTAGGTATCTTCCTCGGGGTAGGGCTTGAGTCGGTGGACGATCTGGTCGATCATGGTCTCCATCGACAGGGCAAGCAGCGGGTGGGCGGTCTTTAGCTTGGGCATGAGCTCTTCAATGGCGGGGACGGCAGTCCCGCTCGACAGCCCTGGTGTCGGCGAAGCTGCTGTGTCTGTAGCTGCATTGAGCGGCGCTGAGCTTGCCAACGCTTGAGCAGGGGCCTGACTCGGGCCGTGGGTTTGCCTACGGCGCGCAATTTGACTCTCCTCACGGGCCGTGCGTAGTCCGTAGTACAGCGCCTGCGGGTACTGCTTAGCAATGCGCAGCAGGATCTGCTGTACCTGGCGACTATATGGCGCGTCGAGCCCAGCCAGCAGCTGGGGAATAAACGCAATCCAGTACCACGTTGGCATCTCGCTCTTGTAAGAGTCAAATGCAGCACACACATTCCCACTGGCGTCGTCCTGGCTTAGCAGCCACAGCGTGCGGGCAAGATAGCGGCGCACACGCGGCCGCTTAGCCAGCCCCGCCGCTTGCATGTAGCAGCTGATGGCATTGACCGCGCCAGTTGTGTCGGGCATGTTGCTGCAGAAGCGCTCGTCGTTGTAGCGGCCCCACGCAGCCCACGCCTTGGGCGACCCCAGATCGAGCTGAATCCCCGTCGCAAAGGCGTGGTTGGCCTCTTCTAGCTTGCCCAGCTTCGCCAAAAACTGCCCCTTGAGCGTGAAGAATTCGGCCTTTTGCGTGGGCGTAAAATAGACCAGATTCGTATTGCTGATGACGTCCAGCCCGCTCTGCAGCTCCTGTGGGCGATGGTAGTAGCACTTTGCTTGCTCGCGCAGCTTCAAAAACGCCTCTTGGATCTCGATGTTGGGCAGTGTGTAGATCCGCGTGAGCGAGTTAATGCATACGTCAACGAGCCCGTGCAGTCGGGCAATGTGCGCAAAGCGGTTAATGATCCAGGCCATCTCGTGGTAGCCGCGGTACGCGTACGACGTAAGAACAGAGTTAGCAGCTGCAGCACCCCCGCCGCCTCCGGCACTCGGCGTAGCGGCCTTTGGCGCTTCGGAGTCGGGCCTTGCCGCATCGCCACCGTCGGCAGCCGGCCCGTTGCTGTTTGCCTTCCGGCCACCCTTCGTATCGGATCCCTTATTTCCTGCCTTGGTTTTTGTTCCTGGTTTGGCCAGGCCATCGGCACCCAGGCCACCACTGCCGTTGCTCTCCTCGCCAGCGGCCACGCTCGGCTGGGTGATAAATGGCACATACACGTCGTTGATGGCCTTGAAGACGTGCTGTCGCCAGGCGATCAGGTCACTCCAGATGTTGATAGGGTCGCTGGGGTTGGGCAGCCGCTCGCGCCATGTCTGCAGCACCGACTTCAAGTCTCCCGACTTGCTCTCCAGGTTGTCCACCTTGGTTGACGACAGGCTCGAGTAAATGTTGCTCGCGTCGCCAAGCTCGACCATTAGTTGGAACATGTGCAGCATGCCAATATGAGCTGGCGTGCCCACGGGCGGGAGCTCGCTCCAGTGCTGGAGACACGTCTTGATCCCTTCCTTGCACATACGCTGAAAGTCAGCCGTTTTGGAACGCTCGGCGCCGCCTTTGGTAAGAGCCAGGTACGTCTCGTAGAACTTGGCACGCGGGCTGGAGGCAAATTCCGACGAAGAGGCCTTGATGAGCTGCCGCACTTGCGCCTGCCGCTCGCTCCAGTCCCAGGAGCGCCACCCAGCCTCCAACTCAATTTCGGGAAGCGACTCGTGAAAGCCAAGCTCCAGCAGCACGTCCCAATTCTGCAGGCGCTTTGTCGTCTCAACCCAGCGCGACTCCCACAGGCAGTATTCGGACTCCGAAAACGGCAACACTCCCGCACGGGCCTTTGCTTGTGCGCGCTCATAGGCGCCTTGCGCGTTCGCCCAATCACCCAGCTGCTCATACGAAAGTGCAATATGCGACTCCTTGTACTGGCAGTGCCGCTTCCAAGCGCCGTAAAAGTAGTGGTGGGCCGAGAGCGACGTATACAGCTCCGAGAGCGCGTCAAAGGCGCCAAGCTCCACGCCCATCGCACGGTCGAATATCGCCGACTCTACCTCGCGGCGATCCAGAATCTTTTGCTCAAGCAACGTCAAAGCCGAATACCATGCGCCGTAAGTCTGGCCCAGGTAGCGTAAAAGCTGAGGCGGTAGGCGTGGTGGCGGCACGCACGCACTGAGCGCATCTAGGATGGCCTGGATGACGTTTGGCCGCATCGACGTCTGCGACTGGTGGTACGGCTTGGCCAAAAGCCGAGTGAGACCACTAGTCAAGTCGTGGCGCTCCTTGCTGGCCAGATTCTGCCATAGCAGGGGCAGCAGCAGCGTCCAAGTGCGATAGGCAAACTGAGTATCGAGAAGAACCATTCGCGCTAGTGGAGCCACGACATCGCCTACTGTTACTTGCGTCTGAGCATTCCAAGCACGAGCAGATGTTGAAAACATGCTGGGGCTGTCCGCCCTAGCAGCGCTCGAGCACGGTTCTGACAAGCCCAGGTCGAGGGCATCGCCATTGTGGTTCCCATCAGTCCGCGGCAGGGAGCTAGCTCGATGACCGTTGCTACCCATGCGTGGCTCGTGGTCGACGTCCATGTCCATGTCCACGCTAGCGTCTGCGTCTGCTCCAGGCTGTGCGGCGTCGGAGTCACAGACAAAAAGTCTAGCGGCGGTGGCTGCATTGCCCGCAAGACGACTGCTAACAAACGAGCGGAGATTGGCACGCTGGTGCGTTGACGCAAAGAGTAGCGGCAGGCACTGCTGCAGCCAAAAGGTCGAAGAAACGCTTTCCCAGTTTTGCGTCTCCAGCAGGTAGTTCAGCCTGACAGGGAGCGAGAGTGGCATGTTGGCGTCAAACGTTTCGAGGAAGCGGCCGCGCATCTCACTGTCCTCGCTTTGCATCCCGGACAGAAATGCCTGCTCCAAGCGCATGGTCATCTCCGAGCGGGTAAAGCGAGGATCGTTGTACACCTCCAGAACCAGGGTAAGATACCTACGCTCCAGCAGGGCAAACGGATCTACATGCCCTAAGGCTCCACTAGCGCCTGTCGGCCGGTCACCACTACCACTCGCAGAGCGCGCTGGCGTAGCCGACGCTGCTACTGATGCCCGTGCGCCGGCCCTGCTGGCGTTGTCGTTCGCAGATGCTGATCCATGTACAAAGCTCATCATAGAGGACATTAGCATGGCCTTCTCCTTGATGGTGGGGAATACGTCCTGCGTGTCAAGAACCCACTCGCGCACAATGGCCAAGACGACGTGCAACAGCGCCGGATCACTCGACCTCTCGATAAGCTGAATTATGTGAGTGAGGAAGCTGCGCCGCTGGTCACCAAGGCGAGAGATGTTGCTACGCAGGAGTACGAGCAGCATAAGCAGTATATCCAAGGGCGTCTCGCCCTTGACAATCGCGTCGACAGTCAGCGGAAGGTGATTGTTGGCCGATACCATGCTGATTATATCGGCAGCGCTGTTTGCAGCCCGAGGAGTCGAGCCAGAGGCACTGTCGCTAGCCATCGTCGCAACTGAAATCGACGAGCTAGACGACTGTAGCGTGGGCTGAGTTGGAGCAGAGTTAGAGGGCGAGCCCAGCGAAACTGCTGCTGCATGCGAGTTGTGGTCCTTGATACACCTTAGTACAAGCTTCATGAGGTGCGGGGTATACGAGTTAAACTGCTCGCCCGTGTACTCGCCGACAGCGTCAAGAATCAGCAGCGTGCCAAATATGTTTGTTCCGTCTTGCAAGTTCTTGCCAATCAAGGTCTCTGTGTGCGTCTTCAGCTCCGAAACTACGGGGGAGTTGTCCAGTCGCTCGTTGTCGGCGGCCTGCTCGTACAGTTGCCGAATCATTGAGGCAACAAGCTTTTGAACTTGGCCGTTGTCCACAACTATGCACTTGCGAATGATGCTGACCAACGTTCCGTAGTACTCCTCAAACCATACCGCCTGCATTTGGGCTGTGACGGCAGACAGAACCGTCAGAATGTGCAAGACCAGTTGCTGGTTCATGCCTTGAGACTCGATCTGCTGCACCGACCGCTCGAAGAATGTCAAGCGAAGGTGCATTGGCGGCCACTTGGACGTATCCAAGTATCGAGTGAGTAGGTCCAATGCACGCGGCCCGAGGTTTGACTTTAACGCAAAGTCAAAGACCAGGCACAGCATACGCAATAGCAGTCCAACGATGGTCTCGCGGCGTGCCTCCGTCAGCAGGTCCGAGGCTGTGGCGTTGGAGCCGCCACTTCCACCAACGACACAGGTACTTGGGTCTTTTGGCATGTCGCCAACCGCCTCGCCGGTAGGGGAAATCGCGCTTGCAACAATAGGCGCCGACCAGCTGCCGACAGCACCGCCTGCTGGCTCCAGCATTTCGTGCCACTTGAGGAGTAGATCCATGATATCCAGTGCTAGCGTACGCGTCTCCGATGTGGCGCTGTGAGTAAGGCACATCTTTTGCAGAATCCCAACAAGGTTCGAGGCAAAGTGCATGCGATAGGGGAAGAATATGGCTGCATGTCCTGCGATCAGTTGGTAGACGTGGGTTGTGAGCGCCAGCGACGAGCTGTGGTCAATAAGAACGCGCTTTGCCAATACCACCCATGCAGGCAATCCAGTATTGCTCGCGCCAGAAGCATCGGCACTGCTACTAGTGCTTGCGGCCGACTGACCCAGGCGGAGCGGCAATACTGGAAGCAAGATGTCGAGAGCCTGTCTGACTAAAAACCGGCTCTCGACTTGGTGCGCCTTGAGTAGCGAGCTGTAGGCCTGTAAGGTGATCTTTGCCGGCGTGTCAAAGGCGGCAATGAACTGAGACACCAAGACATACGACGCATTTTTGATCATAATGTCGTCGTTGCGGATGAAAATCCAACCAAACTTGATTATGTCCTTGCGCAAGTCGGCGACAGCACTGACTGCGTGGCGCATCAGTATCGACGACAGCTGCACTAGCTCGAGCCTGACCGACGCCTTGGTAACTGCCATCGCCTGGGCACTGGAGGACATGTGCAAGACCCACACGCGCTGGTGAATCAGCGATATGACCTGGCCGCGCAAGAGTTCGGCACTCCGCTGCTCCTGAGACAGGTGGCTACTAGCAGTGACGTCAGCGTCGCCAACACCGCTGTCATGAGCCGCAATCGAGGGCAGGGTAAACACCGTGGCAACCATCGGATTGATAAGGTGCTGAAGCAGCGTAGAGTTTGCCTCATCGGAGATGCTGCTGTCGCCTAGCCGTAGTAAGAATGCCGATAGTATCTCACGCCGCTTAGCAATTGACCACTTGGTAATGAGCTCGGTCCACACGTACTGGAATATAAACGACACATCGATTGCGCCAGAGCTGTGCCCAGATATTTCCAATAGCTTGAACAGGATCGACGGTGGGTTGGACATGGCGCGGGTGGCCAAAAGCAGCGAGCGCACCAAGTGATCAATAAGTACCGGCTTTGCCAAGCGCGAAACTTGGTCCGTGATGACTGTCAGGCTGTTGGCGGCGTTCCAAGCCTCCAAAAGCGCCGAAAGCAAGTCACTGCGCTCCTCCAGCCACAGTGGCGTGTATTCCATGCACGTGTGAATCAAGGCCACGACAGACATGGCGATGTACAAGCGCTTGTAGACTAAATCGCCCGAATCCCGCGCTTGCTCAGCCGGATCAGCCTTCTCCTCGTCTACGGGCATCGCCGTGTCAGCGCTTGGCTGCTCGCTAAAGCTATTTAGCAAGTCGATCAGCATTGGGGTTTGGTTGACCAGCGCCTCGCGCAGCGGACCGCTTTCAGGACAACTGACGGCGTGGGCGAAGATGCGCGCAAAGTGCGTGCTCTCAATCCGCTCAATAAAGTACACCGCCGATTCCGCCGGGTAGCGATTGAGGAACTTGAACAGGGGCTTTCTGAAGGGGCTCGATTCTCGGCGGCACAGATGGACCTCCAAGTTGACGACTGAGCTCACCAAGTCATCCAAGAGTACGCTGGCTGACGAGGGCAGCAAGTGGAACACTTTCAAGATGGCAACCAAGATCTTGATCTCATGCATGTCTTCTATCGACTTTTCCAATGCCGCCTGCAACAGCTGCGGGTTGGCCCATTGCTGCATGTGGTCCAGGAGCTTGCGACCAACTTCGACTTTAAAGTAGTTGGTCAGCAGCTGGAGCAACCGCGCCAATCCGTCGAGACTTGCGACTGTCAAGCGCTTGTAGTCCGACAAGTTCATCAAGATGGGTCGCAGGCCGGTCTGGAGGAGGTCTCTGGGCAATTTTTGTTGCTGGAGCAGAACTTGCTTTAGGCCGTCGTTCGCAGCATCGACGACCTCGACGGACTTGTGATAGAGCGACTTGAAGAAGACTGAGATGATGCGAGCTCGAGTATGCGTGTTCTTGGCGTCAGCAAACTCGGGGCGAACCATAGCAGCAGTCAGCATTCGAATGCACACATGGCGAAGATGGGTGAGCGACACGGTATTGCTGCGTACTTGGGCCGGATGGTTAACGAGCGCTTGGTCTTCGGCATCAGCAAGCGCCAGGGCCTCGGACAAGAGTCGAAGAAGCTCCTCGTTGATCTCAAGGAAGGGCGGGTCGAGGGACAGGCAGTACGTGATGGCGTCAATATTGCCAATCTGCATGTTGTGAGGCAGGGCGCGCAGGGGCTTGCCAAAGATGGGAACCAGAAGCCTATCGCGGGAAGGGAGCAGCAGAGCCGTCACGCTGCACCCAGTGACACCAACCAGGATGTCCAAGCAGGCCTTTGTCGCATCTCGCACCTCAGTGCTAGGATTGGCAAGTTCCTTGGTGATAAGGGCCAAAAACGAGTTTATCAGTCGGCCATTATCCGGAGAAAGGCGGGCTGTAAGCCTCTGGAACGCCGCCATGGATTGAGTAGTAGATGCGCTAATACTGGGCGGCCTGACCACGTTTGGACTAGCAGCGCCGTCACTCGCCGCAGAAGAAATCACGACGTCAACACAGTCGAGAGCAGCATCTGTAGGAGTATCGGCGTTACTCTTGACAATGGAGTCTGTCAAAAGCTGTTCATCAACTACATCGGCCGCGATGCTGTCGCTGCCAGCAATCACGCTGTCCGGGTCGACCAACAGGACATCATCGCTGTTAGCAGAGGCGTCGGCAGCAGCAGCAGCAGCAGCTACGCCATCTACAGGCAATACTGGCGCCGATCCTTCCGTCGCCTCCACGCCAGTTGCCTGCTCTGCGGCGCCTCCATCGATCATCATGGCATCAGCGCTGCTATCCAATGCGCTCGAACCAGTATCATCGCCCAAGGATTTCGCTCCATGCAGGTCGTTGTCTGTAGCGGTATCCATGTCGTTATTAACGGCAACCGAGTCAACTACCACGGAGTCGGCTGCCGGCAAGCCCGAGGTCGCCATGGCATCCGCGCGTTCACTAGAAGCGATATCGCGCGGCGTGTCCCCAGTAGCGCCTTCATGGTCATCATCGCCTTCATCGATGTCTGCTGCGGCCATCCTCTCGGCGACGTCGGCCTCTGTTGGAGCAAACATGGCAGCAGGGAATGCTTGCCGGATGATTTCAAGCAGAGTCTCGCGCGAGTGCGCTGGCTCGGCGCTCTGAATGACGTTCAGATGGGTGTCCTTCAGAGTAAACAGCAATGCCTTGCTCAACTCTAGCAAGTTGTCTGCTAACCAGGCCCGGCCCAAATGGAGATCTTGGATAAGAAAGGTCACCCCCTTGCAGCCGCTGAGCTTGGTCTCGATGTTGGGGTCATAGCAGGCTGCGCACAGGTCAGACACGATGCTCCGCATAGCGGGCAGCTGGCCAACTAGAGACTCCTTATCGGGAAGAAGGTCGCGCAATGCCGTGTAAAAGAATCGCAGCATTAGACATCCAGTAGAGCGAAGACGGTCAGAGTGCGACACCAGAGCCCGTGAGATGGCGTCGGGGACGGCAATTGCAAGCGCCGTTGGGCACAGCTGGTCTCTGTCAAGGCCGGATGGGTCGGGGTTGACCATATCTACACATTGGGAGATGTGCTGCTGTGCGCCAAGCGAGATGATGGTCCGTAGCAGGTTGCGAGCCAAGTCGCTGTCGGAGCAAGCCAGGCTTAGCGCCCATAGCACTTGCATAAGGCCACTGTGACTAATTGGCATCGCCTTGCCTGGCGAATAGAAGCTGGCGTAGACTTCGCTAAGCGAGGTGGATCCCATGGACGTCGCGGAGGTGGCTGCAAACAGCGAGGCATCGCTGTTGGGCGCACCTGGGCTACCCTTGAAGCTATCGCCAATAGACGGAGAGGCCAAGATTATGCGCTCCAGCGCCAAACCACCCTGATAGCGGGGCGAAGCAATGTTGGCCAGTCGCTTTAGTAACAGCGGATCCGAAGTCAAGTCGACCAGGCGCTGGCCACAGTCAGCAACAGCAGTCTGATCTCTTCGCGATGGGAGCTCGCCAACAAATGGAAGAACCAGCATGTACCGGGCGCAGGCCACGACAAATTCCACAGCGTCCTTGCGTGCTAGCTCAAGCTGCTTGGCTGGAGCGTGGTCCTCAAGAACCGTAATCGAAAAGGCTATTGCGTCGCCAAGCGGCATAGACACAAGCCCTGGAAGCCCCTCAAACGTCAGTGGGACAGAAAAGCATCCGTCGCCAGCACTTGCATGTCCATCAGTCTCGCTTGGAAAGCGCGTCAGCAGCATGTGGCGATTTCGGCCACCAAGCTTGCCCAAGATACGTGCGGCTACTGGCGCTTGCGACGAGGCACTTGAGGGGAGCCGCAGGTGCACCCAAAGAGAGGACATGATCTCGTCCATGACAGGAGTAAGAATCGGGTCCAGGAACTCGCGTGTCAGGTTGTCAATGCAAAGCTCAAGCGTGCGCAGGCCCTGGCTAACTAGCTCGGGCCCGGACTCTAGCGCAAAGACCAGCGGCTTCATCAGCAGCGACAGGTAGGGAAGAAGCACGCTGAGACGAACGGGGACGGTCAAGCAAATCTCGACAAACAACTCTTGCATCGGCGAGGCTCGCTTCGTGAAGCCCAGGGCGCCGTTGAGGGTCTCCAGCAGATTCTGCAGCACGGGGAACACCTCCTTGTACAGCGACTCGTAGCGGCCGCCGCCGATGCTGCGGAACAGCGCGCGCAGTAGCAGAAAGTAGTTTTCGGGCTTTTTGGCAGACTTGCTAATGGTGAGGGCAGAGTTGATAATGGGCTGGATGTACGGCTGTAGGACGGGCTCGTTTGCCTCGGGGAAGAAGGCCAGCGCCAGGAAGGCGATTTTAAACAGGTGCAGCATGGTGCCTGTAAGTGCCTCGTCGTCCGACCCAAGAAGCTCCAAGCGGTCGCACATATAGCGAAGCATGATCGAAATGAAGGCTGGCGAAGTCGCATCAAAGGCGACAAACACTTGAACGCTGGATATGGCCGCACAGTGGTCGATCATGGCGCGGAATGCATAGTCAAACTGGGACGTAAACAGCTCGTGAAAGACGGCGGGGTCTAAATTGACAAAGAGGTTGGCAAATTGCTCAATCTGCTCCTTCCCTTCGCGGTCTACAAGCTTGATCTGGGCCTCTCGCGACGGCGCCAGCGATGTCGGCGGCGATGACGCCGAAGGTACATCCAGGCTGCTGCTGCTGCTGCTGCCGCCGCCGCCGCTGTCGCCAGAGACCTTAGCTGTATGATCGCCAGCACTGTTGCCATGAGGCGCGCCGTCATTAGCAAACTCGGCCTTGACGCGCTCAACATCGTGGATACGACAAGCCCGGAGTCCCTCGCGGAAAAGAGATGTCAGGAGCTCGAGCTCAAAGCCAGCCAATTCGGCTTCGTGGTCTGCCACAATGGACTGAGCGCCTACCATCGCCGCTGCTACTGCGGTCCCCGCCTCGGGCCTTGCGATAGGCGGCGGGCGCGGCCCCATGCCAACGGCCAGCACAGAGTCGCACTTTCTCAGCGCGTAAATGACGTTTTTGCACCCAGTCACCAAGCTACGCAGGAGAAAGCGCAGCTCCTTAATCTTGTCGCCTTGCTCAAAGGCGTTGGTGCGAATCAGCTCGTTGGCGCCGTAGAGCTTCTCTTCTGCGTAGATGCCGCCCGACTTTATGTCCGCAATGGCAGCCACTGCTTGGTCGCCGATGGTGGAGAACGAGGAGATGAACGTTTTGAGAATCGCCAGCAGCAGCACCCGTCCTTGCTGCTTGCTGGGGATGTGCATGATGCACTCGGTAATGTTGTGGAGGAGCTTGGCGCACATGGTGTGCACGCCCGAGCTGAGCTGCTGGTCGTGCATGCAGCCAGCGTAAAAGTCCACCATTCGCGAGAGCTGGCTCGGCGAGAGATCAGAGCGGATGTGGTGCATGAGGTCGGCCAGCATGCTAAATGCAAAGGGCCTCAAGATGCACTGGCTGGCTAGTCCGGAGCCAACTAGTACCTGCATGTCCAGGAACTTGTCGGCAATCGGGACAAATGCCTTGCGTATTTCTGTCGAGACAATGTGGCGGGTGGCGATGAGCATCTCTTTGCGAGTGGCAGTGGCCTCGGCAGGACACGAGCAAAGCAGCTGCAGTGTCAGTTGGGCAATGCGCGCTTGGCATGGAAGCAGCAACGCCGTAAACCCGCGCGCAAAGAACGCCAGAAATGACAGCGTCTTGGACTGCGCCGTAATGAGGTCCACATAGGCACTGCGCCAGTGCTGTGACGCTGAATCGTAGCTGGCAGCAGAGCTCCTGGGGTTTAGCTCGAGCATGTGGAGTATCAGCGGCAGAATGCCAGTGACAAACGGGTCGGCGTGGCGCCGGTTGGCTTGGATAACCGAGACTACTATTATCGGGATTTCCGTCATGACCTTGAACGAGGTGGTGGCTCTGCCCAGGTTTTTGTTGGACGTATCACCGACATCTGGTCCCGGCGACATGGCGCTGGGTGACATGAGGCTGACGTTGGGAGTCGGGTGCGGCGCCGGCGTGTCCATCGAGTCCATGGCCTTGAGCATCTGGTCCGCATTGCGATATATCTCTGCCGCCAGCTCAAGGAAGGGCCCCGCCACGCTCTCCAGTAACTGCCGATACATCCGGTGGAGCTCGTAAATGATCTTTAGACACACGACAGCGTTATCCTCGTTCTCGATCTTTACCAGAGAAAGCAGTGTAGTCACTACTTCCAGCACAATAGGTCTGAATACCTCGCTGTGAGGGATTCGCTGGATGATCTCCAAAATAGTCGAGCGTAGCTTCTACAGTTCACAGCAGAGTATCGAGAAAGGAGAGAGGTGTTAGCAGGATAATGCCTTATCGCTCTGTCTAGTGCCGTGCGCATCAGACATGTAGGCTCTTACCTGTTCGGGCGCGGAGCTGACAAAGACAGGCGGCGTCTTCAGCAGAATGTCGCGAATCACTGGCCATAGTATCGACACAAAGCGCGAGTAGTCCTGGGGCTGGAAGGCCTCCAGAGACTCGCACAGCTCATGCGCAATTGTTTGCTTCAGCTTCACATCCAGTCGTTCGTCGCGCAGGCGCGTAGCATAGACCTCAAAGTTGGTGATACCCATGCTTTCAAGAAGCGGCGGACGCTTGCCAAAGGGCCTTGAGTCAAACGCCCAGAATACAGTCGTGTAAGCGCGCTAAGAAAGAAAAAAAAAGACCCAAGTGTGACGCGTCGTAGAAGTCAATTCCAAGATAGCGTGATAGCGTGAGGCGTTAGTAAGCTAACAAGTCGCTGAATTGATAAATAATAGGGATATTCAAGATACGGGAAAGCGTAGACCACAAAAGGAGAACTTTTTGATTTCAACATTTTCGAAATCGGGTGGGCGAGCCCGCTTGCCAAATTTCTAGCTCACCCCACAATAGTTCCGTTTGTCATGTGATCCAAGGCGGGTAGATGGAAATAAATTACTGTTCTGACTTCGCCTCTTTTTTTCTTTTGAATGTCATTTGAACACTTTTTTTTCTTCCTACTTGTTTAAAATCATGTCGAGTAGCAGCACCGGCCAGTGCCATAGCACTGCCGCAGCTGCACATTCAGCATCTGAATCGTTAATAACTGCGGACAACAGTGGAAACAAGGCGCAGTCGCCAGCGCTCAGAGCTCAGACACCCGTAAAGCTTCGGGCATCGTCGCCAGCCTTTAAGCCGTCGCCCATCAAAAACAGAAAGCCGAGCAGTGTTGCCTCCGCAAGCACCAGCCAGCTCCGGCTTGCACCGGCGTTTACACCACGGCAGCAGTCTCGGCCACGGCAGCTGGACGAACAGCGAGCTGAAGGCGGTACCAAGGGCCATGCACAGGTCCTGCCAGTTTTTGAGAGCATGTCAGTTGGAAGTGATGGCTGTGTCGAGCGGCCTACAGGTCCGGTCAACGAGGAATTCTTCATGAAGACTCTGCCAGCCCACACCGGACAACCACCCTACATGCTGCCGGCCAACCACTTTGCTATCGACGAGCAACTGCGGCGGGTGCTAGTACGAGAAACGCATGCGATGAGCAGCGTGGGCGAGTCTGCCCTCCCGGCACAAGTGCACAGCTACCACTCGCTCAGCCCGCAAGAGACGGTGGACGTGTTTGGCGCGTCATTCCCCATCCGGCAGCACCAGATCAAGGCGCAGTCGATTGCAGACGGGCGCTGCTACAGCTTGCATCGTATAACTGGAACCCAGCCTGCCAGCAAGTCTGCGCTGGGAGCTATTGACAAGTGGAAGGCGGTCCAAAGCCCCAGCATTGCACAGGTTTACGAGGCATTTACTACCCGCGCCTTTGGCGACAACTCGCTAGTCATCGTGCACGAGCTCAAGCCGCTGGCAGCCAGCCTCAAGAGCCAACTTGTAGACGCTCGGGCACAAGTGTCAGAGGCGTTCCTGTGGAGCCTTGTACTGCAACTTATCTCGGCGCTGAGGACTGTCCACTCGGCTGGGCTGGCGGTACAGACACTGAGCGTGTCCACGATCCTACTGTCGCCCACCAACCGGGTATACCTAAACTCTTGTGGCCTTGCAGATGTGCTAGCGCTACATGGTAGCCTCAACATGGATGCAGCGCAACAAGGCGACCTTCAGGCTGTGGGACATGTTCTGAGCGCGATTCTCGGCACCAACGCTGAAAACTATATTGCAGTGCAAGGCCAAGCGCCTGTTGTGGTGCCTGGTGCAGGATTCTCTCCGGACTTTAAAGAGCTCTTTGGGTATCTCAATCATCGACTGACGCCAGTGGTTGCAATCGACGACATTTTGCGTCTGGCAGGGTCGCGAGTGTTTGTCGAATTGGATGCCGCCCGTCGCGAGTCAGACTTGCTCTGCGACAACCTGAGGCTTGAGCTGTCCAATGGACGGCTGGTCAGGTTGCTGTGCAAGATGAATTTTATTACAGAGCGTGCTGACAGTGTGATGGATCCAGAGTGGGCCGAGACTGGAGACCGGTACCTGATCAAGCTCTTCCGCGACTACGTATTCCACCTTGTGAATGAGGCGGGCAAGCCAGTCGCCAGCATGGCCCACGTAGTGGGCAACCTCAACAAGCTTGATGCTGGGTCGCCAGAAAAGGTCATGCTCATGTCCCGTGATGAAAAGTCGTGCCTGGTTGTCTCGTACGAAGAGGTCAAGCGCTGTGTCGAGGAGGCGTACCAGGAGCTGGTAGCTCCAACGCGGAGGTAAAATTGCAAGCCGCTGAGCCACCTCGAAAATTTTTCTAGGTTGGCGATTGGCAGTCACGTGTGGTGTCTTGCGTGACTTGGAATTTGACTGGGTGTGTTTACTTTTTTTTGCATTTTGTCTCCGCTCATTCGACTTTTTCTTTTATTATTGAAGCCTTCCTAATCCGTGCTATAACAACTCTTTTTTATCTTCGGTCATTTCCACTACTCACCCGCACATTTGAAAAATGAGTTTTGCTGAGATTCTTGGTAGCACTCTTTCGCCAGATGCAAACATTCGCGAGCAGGCAACGCGCGCTCTCGAGAGTGCTGAAATCGAGAGCTTTGTAAGTGTTGCTTACTTGCCCATTTTGGCTGGTGTCTAGCGTCTTGTTTTGGCTGTGCATTCTTGCATTTTCACAATGCAGCCTTAAATCCGCAGCTGTAACCGATTTTCCTAAGCTCTGTATTACTGCCGTCTCTGATTCTTGTCTTTTGTAGCCGCAATACTTGCTCTCCTTGACGCAGGAGCTTGTCAACGATGCTGGCCAGGCTGACGTCCGCTCAGCTGCTGGCATTGCCTTGAAGAATGCGCTGTCTGCAAAGGTAAGTTTTCACTGTGTGTTTATTCTATTGTTGGAATGCGCGTATATACATTGCAATTCACATGCAAAGTCCTATATGTATGGTCTTTTTATCGCGCTTTCTCCGTCTTGTTGCCAAGCATAAACAGCAAGGCTCGACGGTTCCAATCAATAACTTCTCTAGGCTTCTATACGGCGCAAGGCCCCCATCCTCGCCTCTCACAAAGGCGGAATGGAGATTTGTGCCGATTGTATACGCCTTGTGTCTGCTGCCTACAGTACTTATTCCTAAACATGCCTTGTTCTTTGTTTTTTTTTTTGAGAAAACTCTAGGACGAGGCGCGTCGGGAGCAATATGCTCAAAGGTGGCTCCAAGTCAACGACGGAGTACGTAGCCAGATCAAACAGGGCGCCCTAATCTCCCTTGGCACTGGGAACCATCATGTGACAATGACGGCAGCGCAGGCAGTTGCGGCCATCATCGCCATCGAGCTGCCCCACGGCCAGTGGCAAGACGCTATCACTGTTCTGCTGCAAAACGTCTCGACCAATAACGCCAACCTCAAGATAGCCAGTCTGCAGACCATCGGCTACGTTTGCGAGTCAATCGACCCCGAGATCCTCGTCACTCAGAGCAACCCCATCTTGACTGCTGTCATACAGGGCGCCAACTCGGATGAGCCGAGCCAAGAAGTACGCTTTGCCGCCATTACAGCCCTCTTCAACTCGCTCGAGTTTGTACGCCAAAACTTTGAGAATGAGGGCGAGCGCAACGTCATCATGCAGACGGTCTGTGAGGCTACTCAGAGCCCCGAACCGACCGTCCAGGTTGCGGCGTATGAGTGCCTGGTGCGTATCATGCAACTCTACTACGACAAGATGAGCTTCTATATGGAGAAGGCTCTGCTTGGACTCACGGTTACCGGGATGAAGCACGCAGAAGAAAAGATTGCGCTCCAGGCAATCGAATTTTGGTCCACTCTGTGCGACGAGGAGCTTGAGCTGCAGCTCGAGGAGGAGGAGGCGCAAGAGCTTGGACACCAGCTAAATCGCCAAAGCTACCAGTTTGCAAAGTCGAGCCTTGGCCTCGTTATGCCCACCTTGCTGTTCCTACTGACCCGGCAGGACGAGGATGCCGATGAGGATGAATGGAACGTCTCCATGGCCGCCGCCACCTGCCTGTCCCTTTTGGCCCAGACCGTCGGCAACGACATTGTCAGCTTTGTCATTCCGTTTGTCGAGCAGCACATCCGCAACCCCGACTGGCACTATCGCGAGGCCGCCATCATGGCTTTCGGCTCTATTCTCGACGGCCCCGATGCCAACGTTCTCAACCCGCTGGTCACTCAGGCCCTACCCGTGCTCATCGAGATGGTCAAAGACCAGGTTGTTCAAGTCAAGGATACGGCAGCCTGGACGCTTGGCCGCGTATGCGACTTGCTAATGGAGTGCATTCAGCTCGGAGTGCATCTGCACAGCCTCGTCAGCGCACTTGTCGCTGGCCTCGAGGACAATGCGAGAATTGTGTCCAACTGCTGCTGGGCCATCATGAACATCACCGAACAGCTTGGCAGCAACAGCGCCGATACTTACCCGCTTTCAGACTACTTTGAGGGCATTATCACCGCTCTCATGCGCATCACCGAGAGCAATGTCAACGAGAATAAATCGCGCACCTCTGCATACGAGACGATGGCTACCCTGGCCAGCACCGGACCCAAGGACACCGTCCCCACCATTGGCAAGCTTGGTGTGGCTATCTTGGACCGACTGGACACGACCATTGCCAACGCCAGCCAGGTTGTTGGCACCGATGACCGTGTGGCACTCGGCGAGCTACAGTCAAACTTGCTCAATGTGCTGACGAATGTGACTCGCACACTTGGCCATCAAGTCTCTGAGATATCCGATCGCATGATGACCACGGTTCTCCAGCTGCTTACCACGAGCAGCAAGCAGGCCGCTGTTTCCGAGGATGCCTTCCTCCTGGTTGGCGCTCTTATCACCGCGCTTGAGGGCGAATTTTCTCGCTACCTCGAGTCATTTGCTCCCTTCCTCTACAATGCCCTGCAAAACTACGAGGAGTACCAGCTGTGCTCGATATCGGTTGGCTTGATTGGCGATATCTGCCGCGGCTTGGGCCAGGACGCTGCCCCCTACTGCGATCAGTTTATGACTATCCTTTTGCACAACCTAGAGTCCGATGCGCTTAGCCGCGACGTCAAGCCCGGCATCCTGTCCTGCTTTGGCGATATTGCTCTGGCCATCGGCGGCAGCTTCGAGTCTTACCTTGAGGTATCCTTCCGCGTACTCATGTCGGCCTGCGCGCTCAGTGCGAATACCCAGGCCAATGACGACGACACCATTGACTACCTAAATCAGCTACGTGCGGGTATCTTTGAAGCCTTTGTTGGCATCATTCAAGGTCTAAAGTCCGACAACAAGGCGCAGCTTGTACTCTCTCAGGCGCAGGGCCTTCTGGGCTTTATGAGCATTGTTTTTAATGACCAGACAAAATCCGACGAAGTAACCAAGACGATGATTGGCCTATTGGGAGATCTGGCCGACGCCTTCCCCAATGGCGAGATCCGGGACTATCTGCGCGCTGACTGGATCCAGGAGCTGATCAAGTACGGCCGCACTGGCCCGCGCGGCTCCTCTATTCGCGAGCATACCCGCTGGGCGCGTGAGATGATCAAGCGGGCGTCGAGCTAAACACTCTAGCGCCATTAATTATAATCGTAAACTGCGATTCTCTTTTATTTTCACTAGCTTTTCTTTTGAGTGTTAAACATGTTTGCTTTTTGCTCCTTTGGCGCTGGACTCTACTCGCCAATCTTAGGCAATGTTGAATACTTATATTTGCAAATATTGATATCATGATAAATGCTAAGAGTTGTGCTTTGAGAGATAATAGGCCCACGCTAGTCGGCGCAGCTCTGGGCGGTGAAGCATATCAACATAGCGAGCCAGCGGATTTGACGAAGCGGCGAGCTTGTCAGGACTAGCACGTAGCAAAAGCTCTTCCAACTCGGCGTCAGGCACACCCAGTTTTTCATGCACGGCAACCATGGGTGTCAACGCTGCCTTGCGCACTTGGCTGCGAGGATGGATAAAGCACACCACTGCATAGGGCATAAACTGGTCTAGCTCGCGTGCCGTAAGCGCGTCAGGCGATGACAGACGCTTTGTCACCTCTGCAACAAACTCTAGAACGCCAGCCAGCGCGTTGTCCATCGCAAACACGCCCATGGGGTCCATGCCGGGTGGCGTTGGAACCTGAGCTAGCAGTTGAGTAGCGTATCCCGGGCGCTGGGCAGCCAGACTTTGTACTGGGGGCAAAAGAGCTCGCTTGAAAAAGTCCTCGGCCAGCTCAAAGCACAAGTTGACATCAAGGTGCGTGGCCATGTCGTAGAACACATCCTCAGCCGAGCCACTGAGGATGGTCGACTCAAAGAACTTGTTGCGCAGGACCTCTAGCAAGAGCCGCCGCGAGGTGTCCAGCGAAAAGTGCTGTGATTTGCGCCGTACAAGAACTCGCAAAACGTCAAAGCAGCTGTCCTTGGCAAACACGGTATCCCGGCTCTCGGCGGGGTTTTGAAGCCAGCCCAGACATGCCTGTAGAATACGATCCAGGTAGCCACCGCCTCCTTTTGCCTCGTCAATCCACACATTGCTCGACTCCTCCTTTGCAAAGCGTGCCAAGCTGCGAAACAGCGCCTCGTCGACGTCGTCGTTGGAGGCTAGATTCTGCAAGTAGCGCTCCACTTTCCCCAAGCGTTGGGGTGTTTCAACTGGCATCGGAGACTCGGCAGCGAACAGCCTGGGGCCATTCACAAGCGGCAATGACTCGATAGGTCCGTGCCAGTACCGCGCTGTCTGCGTGCGAGGAGTGACAAATTGGTAACTAGAAGCAAGCGCTGCAGCGGGACTGAGCTGGGCTGGCTCGTTGCGCGGAGATGGCGTCGCCAGTGGCGTTCTGGCAGGCGTAAGTATATGTCCCAGAGCACGTGTAGATTCCAGACCAAAATCGCCAGAGGTCGCGTTAGTCTTGCCCGGGCGGCTGATGTTACCGGCGTCGTCGCTGTCAGCCTGAGTCGACTCAAGTAGCTGACTAGAGTCAGACGGAGTGGTGCTAAAGTTGACTGGCTCGGCTGTCACCGCAGTAGCCTGGCTCTCGGCATGGTCATAGTCAAGAGCGGATGCACTGGGGCCAAAGACATTCGGTTGCACGGCCGAAGACTGGCCAGATAGCATAGACCGGTGTGGGGGCGTGCCAACGTCGGAAAGTGATGCTCCAATTTCCATTTGGCTAAAGTCGATCAGGCCCAGAGACATGCGCGCCTGAACAGGGTCTCTTAGCCCGCTGACGCGCATGTGCAAGTGGTTCTCGGGACCGCGTGGCGCAAGCGTGAGCAAGTCATCGTTGTCGATACCGCAGAGTTCACCGGAATTTACAGGCCGTTCGATAGTTGCCGTGTCGCCTAGACGATCTCTTTGCTCGATTGTCGCCAAGCTCAGCCCCGAGTGAGCTTGAAGTGGAGTGTTAGAGTGTGAAGTTGCGGCACTACGGCCAGGGCGCATAGCGCCCGGAGATCTCTGAGGACTGTGGTCTGCCACAACGCTCATTAGGCTTGGCACGGGAGACGCCTGATTGCTGCTGAAGCTGGTCCGCATGACTGGCAGGCGGTGCTGAGGTGTGGCAGGCGATCGGTCTATTGATGTGGCCGACATGGAGCGTCCAGCGCCTAGGGCATAGTGTTGGTCCCCTGTGGAGGGATCTTGGGCATAGCGGAGCTTATCGCGAGTAATGGCAGTGCGTGTGCTTTCAGGAAAGGTAGCCAGCAGACTTGTGGCCTGCAATTCCGACACGTAGTGCAGGGCCCAGAACAACTCGCGTGCTGTCTCTCGCACTAGCGGTTGGGCGTCGACAACGCCAATACTGATAACCTCGCTAATATGTGCTAGTACATCGGCATAGCGACGGTCGATGGCGGCCATTTGGTAGCCATGGCTACGCAGGATGCTAGTACAAGTGGTTACGACAGCCTGGCGCAGAATTGCACTCTTGTCTTGCATGCGCACTCGCAGTTGGTCGACAGCCTTGGCGCGCAAGGGAAAGTAGTGGAATACTACCTCCAGAGACTTTGCCGCCCGCTGAGCGCTGATCTTCTTCGTCTGCGCGCATTGGATAACGAGGGCGTCGACGATGGTGTCAAACAAGGGGCTCGCGTGAGGGCCCAGACGCATGGCAATGTCTTCGCAAAGACTCATTGCGCTGGCAGAGAGTGAAGTGCGCAAGCTATTCACCACCTTGAAAACATCGAGCATGTTTTCTTTTAGATAGCTGACCAGGTCGTCGCCAAACTCGATCGCAGCGTTTCCCCAGACTATTCCGCGGTAGAGGCCGATAGCGCGCTCTCGCTGGATCCAGTTGTCTTCGGACTCGCGGCCACCAAAGGCCTCTACAGTGTGTAGAAACTCTGAGGCCAGGCTCTGTTTGCTAGGGACATTGTGCACGCGTACGCCATTAGGCACATCTTTGCTTGGGATAAATGGCTCAGGAAGGCGCTGCTGAGACGATTGCTTCGAGAAGGGATTGCGATGATTAAGCGCGTGCGACGAGCGGCGGTTGCTGAGCGACTGCGTCGTCGCTGACAAGTGGGACGTCGGTGAGCCATTGTGTGGGGATGGCTGTTGTCTGCCATTTCCACTCGGTAAGGGCAAACTTGGCATAGGTGGGTGCGTGGGTGGATGCATTGGTGATTGCTGGCGACTAGCACGCCCAGGCGAAAGAGGGCTGGAGTAACCGGTGCGCGATCCAGGCCGTACTCCAAGCTGTGACATACTGCGGTAACTGGGACGGCTGCTAGAGTTGACAGCTAGCATGCCAGGATCAGGAAGTCGACTAGGCATTTGTGGAACCGGTGGCCCTGTGTACATCCCATTCACTGCCACCGGTCCGCCTAGGCGAGAATCGGAGCGCTGACCTGCGACTCGTGAGCCAGGCCGGGCAAGACTTGTGCCTAGCCGCGAGCCACTTCTCGAGTTTCCATAGGGAGATGCTGGCATGGCTGCCAACTCGCCAGCCGGCG